>UPTC01000640.1:0-30838 GCA_900537255.1 Acanthocheilonema viteae | reverse complement strand
CCACCATATCTGTACTATCATAAAATGTTATCACTTAACTTATCAACGAACAAAAACCCGAAAAAGTTCACTATGCTTGCCAGTACGATAAAAACTTATAGTTAGTTCCTCACAATTATGCTGCAATTACTATAAACAAATATAAGCTATAAACAAAATTCCCATACATTATCAACAGAGTGATCCCTGATAGGTGGTCGATGATTATAGGAATTTTGAGTAGGTGGCGGTGGTGCGCTCACACCACGATGAATCGGTTGTGGCATTGACTGATATCGCGGTGGACTTTGTGGACCACCATAATTATCTGGATAACCATATGGTGCAAAACCGTCCAGAAATATAGGTCTATAAGGTTTAGGCAATGGTCCAATCCAATCTTCTCTGCAAATGAATTTAGAAAATATAGTTTTCCATCAAGCTGATTTAGTTTCGAAACAATTAAGTTAAATTTTAATTTATTTATTTTTATACTCAATATGCTGGAAATTAAAGCAGTTAGCTTACAAAGCTAACTGCTTTAAGCGTATAAAAATTGCTATATACGTAAAATGAGGTAAAATTTGATAAAAAAAGAAAAACAGACGGCGCTATTCTCCATGCTTCTCCCATAGCCATCCATACATCAGACTCTCTGCTTGTTAAACAATTCTGCAACAATTCACGAGTATCTCGTGAAAGCAATGGAGAGATAACCTGAAAAAAACAGCAGTTACTTTCGTGAGTGACTTTTGTCTAAAATTTCCTTAACGGTTTTAATTTCATTAATAAAATTAGAATTTTTATAATCAAAGCTCGTTGTTTGCGTGCCGTACCTTACCGCCATGCCAAATGTATCGTAAATAGCTTCAACTTTATTTTACCTTCTCTTCTTTATCATGTCATCTAACTAAATGCATTTTCTTCATTGTTCTTTTATACATTTGAGAAAGTGAGCAGTGTCTTCGAAATCTCCAACATGAATACTATGGAAATGTCCGGTAATCGTAAATTATACCTGAGGAGCGACATTTCTTCCGAGGCCCCAACGACATGCGTCAAGTATGATTGTGAGCGGAGTGAACAGGAAATGCAATAATTCTGGTGCATTCGGCTCATGAATGTGATTTTTGAGCTTAGCCTGTTAAAAAAGTGCATTTTCTTGAAGAAATGAAATGAAAGGCATTTTGATATCAGTGACTTTCAAGCTGAATCTGACAAAAAAAGACTGATGAAAATTTCAATCTGCATTTGAGAATCATTACTGAAAGGCCTCTTCATTCGAAATAGTTGATAACTTAAAAAATAATCTAAATACAAGCGAACTGCTCTCTAGCAGTGATAGTTCAGCAAAACATCCAAAATATCTCAACTTACCAACAAATTGAATGACAACTTGAATTTTTGCAAAATGTCAACAAATTCAAATTCTGCGGGAAGTTGTGCACGCATTTGTAAAATACCACTTTGTGGATCAATAGGTGCACGTGAGTTGTGCTTACGATGGGAACGCTGTCGATGCGTTTGAGCTTCAAGTTCGCGCTGAGCAATTGCAGCTGATTGTATACGGGCAACAAATCGCTCTATGTCATCGAAACATCGATTTAATGTGTTCTAAATCGAATATTTGTAAAATATTTAAAGTACTTTGAAATTAAATTGAAAAATTTGGGTAAAATTTTGTGAATTTGAGTAGATATCATATCAAGTATACTTCAACAAAATTTATGACATGATCTAGCACAAAGGAGTTAATGTTTGATAATTAAGACAGAAAATGTGATGAAATTAAACATGCCATACAGAACTGCACTATTCTTCAGCTCGTATTGTAATATCATCAGTAATAAGCAAAGTGAGTAGCTCTAGTATAAATCTGCTCAGAAAATGACTTTTAAGCTTTGTTACTCATAGAAAATGTCAATCCTTACCACATCCCTTTCAAATGATTCACTACTGTCAGAACTGGCGGAAGTGTCATCACGATAACCTCGCGTAGGTGGTGGCCCTGCAAAAGTATAACTCAGCAGATACTTCACCAACATTTACTACTGACTTTTAAGCTTTGTTGCTCATAGAAAATGTCAATCCTTACCACATCCTTGCCACATTTTACATATTGGCAAATGGCAAATGTTCAAACTAAACCTATTTAATTTAAGCATTAAGTGATGAAAAAAACGTACCCATCACGAATGGCGGTTGATACCCAATCATGAAGCCCGTATCACGTCGTCCCGTTCTTACTTTTTTGTAATGTCCCGATAGAAATGATTTTATATCATCCACAACATCATTTGCTGAGACACGATTGCACTAAAAAAACATTTATCACATTATTTGGTTTGCCTGACTGATAAAGAAATTAAAAGGGATCCCTCTTTCCCCACTTTCAGCAGTTTAACGCCTTAATAGTAATTTCATTATTTGATGGATGTGTGACTACTTTATCGTGCCTACGGATATAAAAAATTTTTTCAAAAAAAGGTTATCCTAAAACATATTCAACTACAAAACTGAAATGAGGATGAGTATCATAAGATACGACACAAAAAGCAAACCAATACCTAAATTGTTTCTTTTTAAAAAATTTTAAAAATTTCGACGAAATTAAAAACTTCGAAAAGAATGAACATGCCTGGAAAATATGCATTTCGGTGGGATTCAAGCTTCTGCCACGCTTTTTATCTTCTTTTACGATAAATAATAAAATATTGTTGTACACATCGCGGGGATTTGTAGACAAATGCGCAGTTGGATTTATTACCAGTTCCATTGGAAACTGTTCTACAAGATCCTGAAACAAAATAAATAGTGTGGAAAGGTTAAATTTTATTTCAAAAGCACGTCTTAGCTTTTTTAAGCCATCGAATGTGCACAAAGTTCCTCCCAAAATTTCCAGAAACTCTGAAAATATGCAATTTTGAAGGTGGATCACCTGAATCGGAGACATTGCGGATATTCATTCATTCTAAATGCTTGTTTTAAAGTTACCATAGGTATTAACCTATTAACATATGTTAAACTTTATTTAGAAATATTCAAATTTTTCAACGTCATTTGACCATGAAGACACTTGCTATTTTGATTTTTTTTTCAAGAACAGTTGTGAAATTGCTCTAAGATTATTCAACTCTCTCATTCCAAATACCGTTGCAATGATTATTTTTATAACTATATAATAGCTCTTCACAGCTTATCCATGAAAACTTAGAACTTCGAGTTTAAAAGCATCCCATGCATAACAGACATTTTTCGGTTCCAAACTGCCTCTTATTATTTGATGTAACAATTGTAACTCACTGCTTCGGCAGGTTAGAAATTCGAAATATCACTCGAAGTACTTTCACCATTAACGTAATGAATATATCCATGGCTTATATTCTTTTCCGATTTATTTATCTGACGAAACAGTGTGTACTTATTTTTTTGTACCAATTTCTCGAGTGAATTAATATTTCGGATTTTGAAAGGTGTCTTTTTTTAGTTAACATAATTTCCCGAAGAGGTTGGTAGATTTTCTCGTTGGGTTGGTTTTTCTTATGGATTAAATCACATTGTTATCAAATCAGATTAGTAATCAATCGTAAATGCAGCAAAAAATATGCAGGCGGTAAGTAACTCTTCCAATAAATCCAACAGGATCAAAACTTTTCAACTCTTAATGGAAAACTAAAATGATGATGGCGAGGTAAGAGGTGGAAGAAAGGCAAAATGTTTTGCAAAGACTTGGATGGATGTAAAAGCGTCGAAGGTACTGGAAGAGAATTTTGTTTGAGGTAGAGAGCATTGCGAAATCTTTGTAACTCACTAACGTAAGGCTGAAAGAATCTCTCATATTGTAAATTGAAGCGGTAAACAACTTTACAGTTCTTTACCTTGTTTTAAGAACTCCACAGTGTGCAACTATCATGCTACTAACATTATGATATATCAAAACCCTTTTCTCGCTCAAGAGGGAGAGATATAAGCATCTTGTACTCCCAAAATAGACTAAAATTAAAGTATGGAAAAAGGTCTGAACATCAATATGCTCATTTTCAACAGCTTATTGGTTCCTTTTTCCTCTTGGAAATGAGTGGAAGGATTATTTCTACAGCAATATAATTAAATAAGTTGAAGGTTTTGGAAGTTTAGAAATACAAAAAGATCAGTTACTCAATTCAATAAACTGTTAGGTATAAATCAAAAAATTTGAATTATAGAAATTTAAGCAAAGCAATAAACCGTTTGCAAATTCGACATAATACATCTACTTTTGTTACAATAAGTATGGTGTTTCGATATCTGTAATAACCGTCAAATCTCTCCTTTTTATGCACTGGGTCATTTTACTTCCTTCGTGTTACAAAAGAAATTAAGATAGACTTCAGAAATTAA
The DNA here is from genome assembly GCA_900537255.1 of Acanthocheilonema viteae. Classification (NCBI taxonomy): domain Eukaryota; kingdom Metazoa; phylum Nematoda; class Chromadorea; order Rhabditida; family Onchocercidae; genus Acanthocheilonema; species Acanthocheilonema viteae. The sequence goes on along the minus strand of UPTC01000640.1, from coordinate 26,479 downwards.
GCATTCAAGTAAAAAGTGAAATAATTCTTACTCCATTTTCGTCTTCAACCGAGACAACACTAGGTCGTAATCTGAGTACCATTGGTTGTGCCCATATAGCGCTACTGTTTTCCAACTGCTTCAATTTTCTGACACCGTCTTCCGGATATTGTAAGCCGAATTCTCGACCAACAGCAAATGTTGCCAAATGTTCCACCCAGTATGATGGTGTATCACTCTCCACAGCACTCGGATGTCGACTGCTACCTATATTTGATGAGCATTCATGGTTGGTTAATTTCAGTGAAATTTAATCATATAGAGAGCAAGAGATAAGTGAAAATGAAAATTTGAAATTAACCTACCATGAATGCTCATCGCTGAATTTTCGATTACTCCATTGTGTGATGGGGTGTTATTATAAGGTAGTACTGCCGGCGATGGAGCATTTGACGATAACGAACCTCCACCACGTGAATAGTAATATGACGTTGAACCAGATGCTGATGGATGACGTGAACTGGTTGGATAACCACTGCAAACAGAGCAACAACGGTATTATTTTATTATATTCCTGTACAGCACAGAATTAAAATTTCAGACTTTGTTATAAACAGCAAAAAAAGTTCTCAAACAATATTTATTAAAAATAATTTTTTTCCTTTTAGAATAAAAAATATTAAAAAAATCGCTTTATTAATTTCTTAATTAGGTTCAGAAATATTTACTGGAATTATCGTTGTAAATCTCTCATTTTACTTTAAATATATCAAATTAACAAAAAAAAAATTTAGCCTATCACGATATCATCATTTCCCATCCGGAAAATGAGCTTTTCTGACCATGCAATCGATGTTATTATTCTCTTCTTATCTCTCTCAGCTTCTATCACAGTACCATATTTCAGCGCTCATAAATGTAATTCTGGTAGGGAAAGTGCAAAAAAAAACAGATGATTAAATATTAACGAATGCAATCGATGAATGTTTTTAACATTGCTGATAATATTATAGAAGTACACGAAATGTTTATATTGATTCTAATCATCTTTTTAATTTTTAAAAAATTCTAATCACTGAGAAATATATTGATAACTTTAAATAAGAAAAGAAAAAAACCTAACAACGATATGTTTTCTGTGTCCAAAGTTTGTGTCAAGAAAAAATCTTGAAGACATGAGAGGAGTTATGAAAGATAGTAATACAGGAACGATAAAAACTATTAGAACTCCGTTCCCTCCCACTAAAGCATTCCCGTTTTCTCCAAACATCCTATCGCTTGCCGTAAATTATTGCAAATGAATATCATCACATTTCATTGATGAATTAACATGAACTTCTCCACATTCTTTATCAAAAATGTCACCATTTGTCAGTACTAGTTAGCAGCTAAGCACTCCACATAAAAAGATAAGAAATATCACTTCACAAGACATGAACCATTTTTTCTTGCACGAAATATTTTGTTGAAACAAGTGCAACCAGTTCCGTTAATAGCATATCCTGCTGTTATTGAACGAAGAACGTCGTTTGGATGTTTGAATTAATTCATCGGACTTATCAAAATTTATCCGGCCTATCAAAACTAAGTGCAATTTAGCAATACTTTTTATATAAAGGAAAGCTTTGATAAAATTTAATTTCTAGAAAAATAAATGCTTATCAATTCATAAGATTAACTTTATCACAGAAACTCTGCTGATAACAACTACAGCAAATGTAGGTTTGTACCTATCTCTTTGCGATTTTTTTAACAAAACTTTTTCATAGGCGCAGGAGTGCTTGTTTTATTTTTTAGTATTTCCTCTGTTCCATTTAGTTTAAATATTTTTTGATACGATTTTTGAATGATCAAAAAACCACGAACTATAAAGATGATAAATGCAACATAGCTATTTGAAATTCTCAGCAAGCTGAAATTTTGTCTGAGGGAATGCTTTTGAAATTGTATCCTTTTGGGAGCAACATCGTTAATGTTGAGTTTTCCTCTTGACTCATTACCTATATTTTATCAAAAAATTGAAAATGCATTCGTTAATTATAATAAATGTAACAATGGTACTTAACAGCTCTGTCTGTCAATTAACAGAAAATCTGTATCACGTAGAAATAACGTTTAACAAGCGTGATCCACGCTTTTTTACAAGATGAATTAGTGGACAATATACAACAAAAGTCGTATTAACAAAAAATTTGTCAATGCGTCCATATATTAAAAGTAATGCTTTCATCTCCGCTGTTTCTTCAAAAAATAGAAATAAAAATCAATAACGCTGTTTTTCAGCACTTAGTACCACTGCGTCAATAAGCAAGACAGCACGAGCATTATTATGTATTAGAATCATTAAATAAAATTAGAAATGGAAATGTGTTCGATGAAAGCAAAAATAGACAAGAAGAACATTGCCGAAATGTTTTTTTTTTTCTTGAAGCAATCAGAATTTATCCAAATATCTAAAAAAGTTATGTCGGTAATTAACTAAATAAATAAATATCGCCATAAATTAACAATTGGACGCACAAACATGCACATTAAATGTCAATAATTTTGTAGTCAGTCAGTAAGTAATAGCTGGATAATTCAAAAATAAGAGGACCAGTTTGCAGAGATTAAAAAAAAGACTGAAAACTTTGTCGAATGAGTTGGCAGCACTATAGAATCAGGAATTTTAAGAAAAAAAATCACCTAACCGTATGAATCATAAAACATGTAATCAATAGACTATTTAAATCGGTAAGACATGACAAATGTAAATTTTCTAATTTGGGATTTTGTTAAGTTCTTAAAATTCAAGAAACTAGAAACTTTTCAGTTTAAATTTCCTGATAAACCACAATTTTCGTCAATATTACTGAATTAACAGTCTGATTCTTTAAGAATCATATGAAGTGCGCTTTCAGATAACAGTAAACTTTTAGGACATGATGCATATAACGATGAAAATTTAAACAGCACAAATGTAATTTCAGCAATAAATGTAACATACTTGGAAAATTCGAATGGTGCTGGTTGATGGCGCCTGGCTGCAGGCAGCCCTGATATCGCTTTACGCGTTTTTGACGACAGGATTGGCTTTTTTACTGAGTCAGCGACTGTGTCAACATTGAACCTGAATATATCGCAAATTATGTAAAAACTTTTGAAAACAAAACAAATTTCACGATGAGTACATATAGATTCATCGATTGCTTCAAGACATTGTAGCAAATAGCTCACCCAACAATAAAAAGAAAAAAAAAACCTCGAAATCATCATCCAATTTAGATAAAAATGTTGCATTCGCTATATAATCATAAACAGCTACGAATATATAAAGAAATGAGCCATGTTTTTTTAAGTTGGACAATTGACACTCACAAATATTCCTTTTGGAGATATATTGCATGGTTCCTAATCAGCTTTAGGAAATATTTACCACATTACTGTACTTCTTGATGATTAAAAAGCTGTTTCTCTATGCCAGAAAATTTTTCCAACCTTTCACAATTAATAGGAAGATAATAATGCATGTGCTAATGACAGTGATTGTAAATGCTTGAATGATAATATTAAATGTTATTGATAATGATAAAATGATAAATCTTTCGCTTGATGGAATACTGAAATAGTAAAACCGGATTAAAGTTGTAATATCACTGCATAATAGATAGCTTTATTATCAATTCTACGCTAATCCATTTGGGATTTTAAAAATTTCACTTGTCATTGTTATTTACAGTGCTGAGATATTTCATCAAAAAAAGGTGCTAGCGTACCACCAGTAATATTTGAACTTTTGAAAAAATTTGCTTTCTTATAATCATGGATGCTAATCAACTAGTAAATCCAAAATTTATTTACTGTACAATCAGAGTAGTCCTACTATATATGGTATTTTTATTACCATTGATGTTTTTAGCTTACTTAAAAGAAAATAGTATAATTGGTAATTTATGCTATGACTAATTTTTTCAAAAATTAATTAGAGTAATTTCATCAACTGAGTAAGTCAAATGTTGCAATAATTTGAATATTATTAGGAATAAAATGAGTTTTCATCATTAAAAGATATTAACACTGATGTATTGAATATCAAGTATAATCATTAAAGCTTTTCGTATTTATCATCCTTTAGGCTCTCCCCATGCAATAAAGATATATTAGTAATATCAAAACCATGAATAGGCTCTACAAATTTTGACGAGTTTTCTTATAAAATTTGAGAAATTATCTTAAGAAATATAGGCTAACAGAGGAAATAATAGTAGCCGATCTGTGATGCATAAAGAAGAAGCTATCTGTATCGCAGTACCCACATATATGATTCATTAAATGCAAACATCAAAACAAAATTCATGAAAATTGGAGGCGGAAAAGGTGAACAAAAAAAAACAGAGGGATGGAATCGTATTAAACATGATAATTAGAATGAAATTTTGGAGGGCAGAGAAAAGGAGGGGGGAAAAAAGAAGAATGGCATAGAATAACATCAAAATTGTTGACAAAGGGATCAGATTTTTTTAGGTACATATAGAAAAGCTTATAGAAAGACCAATGAAATAATTTGTTAAAACTTTTTGAAATTCGTGCAGCTTCCAGAAGTCAAGCATCCAAAAAAGTATAAATATTTTGTTAAAAATAAAGATATTTGTTAGGTTAAAATGATGTTGGATGTATTTAAAGATTAAAGACATGCCCTCAGCAATGTCGAGGAAGAAATCATAAAAAATTGAGAAAAAAGGTTTGACAAACAATTTATATTCCCCCTGAAATTATATCGTACCAATTAAAATAATTTTTTCGCTTGAGCTGACTGATATATCCTTAATGCTTGCTACAAATGTATTATTCATCTAAAATCAGCAAAAGTTCTGCTGGTTATCCACAAATCATTCGTAAAATTAAGCTACATTTTAAAAATGATTTCACTCATATTTTAATGATTTGTGGGAGAAGAAAATATTTTAGGTAATTAGGTAACTGGATGGAATTTTACAAAAACAAAATTAGAAAAACTTGAAAATTTTCTGAAGTTGAGAAAAAAAACTAACTTGCTGCAGATCACTTTAGAAAACCTTCAAAGACATTCGACAATCAACTTTTTTGCTTTCCAGTAATTCTTCGAAATGAATGGATTGATTTTTAATTCAGATTTGCCATGGTAACAATAGAACCTATGGATAATGCAGAACCATTAAGTTAAACTTTAAAAGATCCATTGCTTGGTGTTGCTCAGTTGAGGCCAAGTGATTGCAATCATCTACAGTTAATAAACAAAATGTAAGTAATGGTACAAAGGTATGAAGGACTTCGCACTATACAGTTGAATAGGAAAGCTGATGAGAGACATATAAGGGCACGAGATATACATAAGGACATAGGTCTTTTTTTTGAAGTGGGTCCTTTATAGAAAGTAACAATGAAGGTAGGCAGGATTTAACAGGGTTTAGCTGATGATGATTCCACAGAGTTCTATTCTAATTAGCATGATTGAATATCGCTTTTTCATCTCTCTATTTCAGGAGGGCAGCATCACTGAACAACTTCTAAAAGCATTAGATGGTTTGTCGTCAGCAGGACTGTGCTGTCGTCTAATCAGAAATGAATATAGTTTAAGAATGTAGCGCTCTCTTCACATTCTGGCAATATAATATCTATTCTTGAGCAATAAGTTTTCTTTTATATATCTAAAATTATAGATTATTCTTCTGTTAAACTTTAGATCAGTTGACTTCTTATATTTTTACCACATATATTATAAATTTTCATCCCTCATAGAACTGCTTTCCATAAAAAGGATTAAAACTTATGACATTGATTTTGTTACATAATGAACTTTTTTTTCTTTCAATCTTTAACATTATTAGCTCCGGCATTATTTCTCATAAAAATTCACGAAAAAAAGGTATAAAAAAAAGTAGCATAAATTGATACATACTTGAGCTTCTTTAGCTTTTGTATTACATGTGCTTTAAAATAAGGGGTAAGTAGAAAATGACAAAATTTGAAATACGTTTACAATAGATTATTATTGGAGCGAGGGTCGTGTACGAAAACACTCGATGTGATGGAATATGAAGTGGACCGAAAATGCTTAGAATTTAAAGAATCTTCGACTTCAATCACAACAGCTTTATGTAAAAAAAAGTGCTACTACTATTACTACTCTACTACTACCAGATTATTAAAGGGAAAAAAATCTGATAAGGATAAAATATGCTTAGACAGGTGGGACTGAGAGGAGTTTTGAAAAAGAAGGAATGAGAGTAGGCGAAGGACTACGATTGCACTCTACGTTTTGTCATATCAAAAACCCATTCTAGCAAAGTTTAAAAAAACCTGCGCAGATTTGAACGAAAGGAAATGAAGTGTGAGAGAAAGAGAGTGGAAGCGGAATAACGAGGTAGGGCTTTTGAGAAAACGGAATGATTTCAGTTTTCCTGGTTAGGAGAGGGAGAGAACCCTAAAGAAAAAAACTGTGAGTGTCTTTACCGTTTTTGAAAACCCGGAGAATAGAAAGGAAGAGAGAAAAAGAACATATAATATTAACATAGCAGCACATATAACATAATATATAATATACACCGAGAAGGAATACTAAAATTTAAGAGACCAGCAGTGAAATTGAAATTGAAAATATATTGGAGATGAACATCCAGGTATCTTATACTCATTCTATCACTGTAAATTGTATTCTGTACTGTACGTGTGGCACATTTCGGTGAACTGCAATACATTTGTCGTTTTGTTGGTTCGTGCAAGCGATGCAAGTGATGCAAGGAAAAAATGGAATGAATATAGGTGAAAGTGAGAGGAAAGTCGCAACTGTTACGTTAATAGTTGTTGAGGACGACATTCCATCGCCCTTCTAAAAGCTCTCTTCTTGCTGTCCTGTCCCACTCGACTGTCTTCTGTGTCGTACCATCTTCTTATCATCCTGTTGCATGTACCATTTTGACATGTTTGTTTCGTTACGTGGATATATTCAAGACAGATCAAGTATGGAAATACTAAATTAATCGTCTATCCTATCATTATCAACCATTTTGTCATTTCCTTTCAATCATATTTTTTATATTCATCACGACTATAATGGTGATGGAGTTGCAAAATAAGAATTGGTGGTATCGGATGTAACCTGATAATCCCTCATTATGGTATCATAAAATAAATCCATGAGATCAAAGCCAATCATACATTCCCTACCGTAATAATAATTAATAATTAATAGTAATAACAATAATAATTATTATTAATAATTAATAATAATAATGATTAATAACAATACAGCTTGAACATTATATAGCTTTGCTGTCCTAACTTTTGTCATCATCGATTTTCAATTAAAAACAGTGATTACATTTTACGAAAGTGTACCATGCAAAGCAAAGAGCGCCTCTCACGAATGCATTTTGATTACAGAACACAGCAAGATAATGTTGATAAATTATAAAAAGATTTGTCAACTATGACAAATTTTCACATACTCCAATTCTGCTGTTTACGAGAATAAAGAAAAATATAGGATATAATGAGCACGCGTTGGATCAACAATGGTTTCAACAGTTCCATTTAAAAGAAGATAATTTACAAATCTTTTTGAAAATTTTAAAATAGATGAAGATTGGTCATATCGAATGCTTCTTCCTCAAATTATCATGACTAGCAAATCTGCAAAAGATGCATTGGTCAATGACTGGATTTGTCTACAAAACAGGCATGTTACTCCTTACAACACTATTTTACTTTTCATCTTCGTTTGTCTTACAGCCTACCTGCTTTTCGTAGAATTGACTATCTTAGAATCTTCATTACTCCTTTTATAAATACTGTACTTCACTGAACTTGTAAAGAATTTATGAAATATCTTTGAAAAAATATCGCAATTGAACTTAAGACACTTCATAATTAAAATACAAAAGGCATTTTCGATAAAATCAATATTTGACGATGGACGGTTGACAACTAAGAAAATGTTTGATGGGAAGCACTCCAACTCTTCGCTCAACCAATTAAAATAGGTGTCTGAATCGTGGCACCACCACATCATCTACGCACCACATCATCTACTCACATACCATCTTCATCCATCTATACATACCAATCATACTACACTAATGTACATATCTGTTGAAATTTGCTATCTGAAATTGTGATAGGTTGTTAGGTAAAAGTATAAATGTGATTGCATTATACATTACTTTAATGCACACTTCTCGTTTTATGTTCTTCTGCTAATGAATTATCGGTTGGTATTTATTTTACTTATATTTATTTTAAAATAAAGGAATGAATGATTTCATTTGAATTCAAATGGATCAACATAAAGCACTGAAGGCATCTGGAGACACCAACAATGTGTATGGCCTAGGAACCACTGATAAGTACAGTGCAGTCGTGATTCAAGTTTAATTAACAAGACGATAGTCTGGAAGATGTATAGTGATCAATTATCAGAATTTAATAATAATGAAATGAGAAATTATTGAACCTCATCCTCTTACAATTACAAGTTGTCTACAAACTCATCGTCAGCGATCTCTACATTTGTTTGGCATTTGAAGCAAACTGGAAAAGTGAAGAAGCCTATTCAGTGAATACTTTATGAGTTGACTGAAAATCAACAAAAGAGAAAAAAAACAAAAATCTTCAAGTATTGCCCTCTCTTCTTCTATGCAACAATAAATTTTTCTTGATTGTTATGTACGAAGGGAAGTGAATTGCATATAACAACCCATGATAACTGTCTTAATTCTTGGATCAAGAACCTCCTAAGTTAAAGTTCTGTTGGAAAAGATCACGGTCATTTTTTGGATCTTTGCTGTGATCAAGGTTTCCTGAATCCCAATCGTCAAAAAATTACATTCCGCTCAGCAAATCAATGCAATGTACCAGAAAGTACAACGCTTCAACTGGCCTCAATAGACGAATTATTCTCCACGAAAACGCCTAATTACACATCAGACAATCAACGCTTTAAAAGTTGAATAAATTAAACCATAAAATATATCTCATCTGTTATACATTCGGTTGACATTTAGCAAACCATCATTTCAATTATTTCGACATTTTCCTGAAAAGTGCTTTCTAAGAATTCGTTGAGGAATAAACTGTGTACAGGAATAAACTTTTTTATTATTGGCAAACATATATATGTTTTAAGTTGTAACAGCGACAATGGATATGATTACATTGGCAATAACGAGAACGGTCTACAATGAAAATATTTAGATGTAATATTGATGCCATCGTCGTTGATGATGATAATTTTTGTAGTAGTGATATTGATGATAATGGTGCCAGCGATTACTTTGAAGATTAGAAATAATTTTTTAAATTATAACCAGCATAGTCTTTCACATTTGATTCTCTTGCACACGAACATTCGACAGGAAAGCACTTTGATTGTAATGTAAACAGTGAATAACAAGAGGAATGCTAATTAACAACTTTATTTTAGCAAAAAGACAAAAAAATGCAATTTTTGATCATAACATTAATATAAAATTTATTTGCGCCAATAAAATTTCACTCGATTTGCAAAAAAATTGATCTGTTAAAAAAATATTTTTGTTACCTTGCGTTTCAAGGAATCAGATAGTTGTATAATACCGCTCCAAGAAAATTGAATCACTAATCATGGAGAGTAGTGGAGCTGAATTAACAACGGCGAGAAAGCTCCCATTTGCAACAGGGAAATGTTTCACGACAAATCGCCTAAAAGTTCAAGGTGAAATGTCAAGGCCAAACCAATGCAGGCCGTAATCTATATGGATGAGATCTCAGCACTACATTCTTCATGGTGAGTTCCAAATTTCATTGGGCTAAATTTGTGACTCATCTTCTAATAGCAAGAGCAAGGTATTGAAGACCGTATCACTTTCCCAATACTAAAATTATCTTCTATCATTCAATGAAATATATTTGCAGATTCAATTAGTCTAAAATTTGACAAATTAGCTGCGAAGCAAATGTACTGTTAATGTGATTACATATTAACTGATTTCAGGTGACAGAAGGAACAAATCAGTAATTAGAATACTGACCAATGAACTCATTAAAGTACGTAAATTAAGTAAATTATTTCCCGAACAATTTGATTAGAAAGAAAATGATATGTTTTTGAGTACAGTTGACGTCGGCTATTGATAATAGAGGGTAAGTGGAATGAAAAGGTTTAATGAACGACGAGCAATTGATGTTAGAATGTAATGAAATTGGACCATTTTTAAGCAAGAGATGCAAAAATTTTCATTTTTGAAAAATGTCTCTATTACTCCACTGGAAATAGTCATAAAACGAGGACGGTCATTGAAAAATACTATGGCTAGATTCTCCCCCCCCGTTTGCACACAACACATCGTCTCGCAAACATGCACTCACGTATGCCGCATGCTGCTCGTCGCATCCACACATTTATAGATATTGCACAGACACGCACAAACGGATGCGACGTACAGAATGCTCCAAAGTAAAAGAAGGCGATCAAACGAGATCATTGTTATCTAAATGCACAAAACGATCGTTATGAACTCACATAATTTTCCTATTTCTTTCTTCATTTATCCAATCCTGAACCGGATTATCGCATGAATAATGGAAATCTAATGCGATGAGTGATTTGATCAGAAGCTGAATAATCAAAGTTGATTTGCTATAGTTTACACAACACTTTCATTCTTTAATGTAAAAATGAAAAAATTTCTTATTTTATTATTGGCTGTTGATTTCGTTTTTTTTTTTCGAAATTCTTTACCACAGTTTCATTTTCCCTTTTGTTTCCTATAACGGTATCTAAAGAGTGTGTAGCAGTAAAATTAATTAAATTATCGAATAAATCATCTCACGCCCTATGAACCGGAATAAATTATCATTTTCTGGCAAAAACAAATGTTGAAAAGGAATCAATTCAGCTATTTTCTATGATATTTATTGAAAAACTTAAAATTAATGTTTAATACTTAAAACATTTTAAAGTATGCAATCCAGTGAAGACAATTTGTATCATTCACAAGAAGTTAAACATTTTTATTCTACCTCATAAGTTAGCGGTGATTAGCGATCCATCAAAGATTGTACATTTTAGACATTAATTTCTTTTTTCTCCTATAAAACAATTGAAAATGAATGAATTGAAGCACAAGACGATTTCTCGGGTGGTCATTTGCGCATCATTGCACAAAAATGCAGAAATTCTACTGAAGAACAATATTATCACCATCCACAGTATAGTAATAATAAGGTGGCGCCAATGAACACAACAGTAAAAATTGTTGACAGAGAAGAGATGAAAACACGATTTGTGCGGGGAACGGTGGAATGAGAAGGATGCGAAGATGGAAGTGACAAAGTGCGCGCAACTTAGGACGAGCACAGAGAGGGCGACATTCAGAACAACTGGGTCGCTGCAAATTACAAACAGCGCACATCGCGTACTATCAAATTAATTTTCTTCTGGATGTCCGCATTTGAAAATTAATTCGAAGTTAACAGTTCACATATAAGGTGCATGCATTTAGGCTGCCACTGACATTCGATCTTCTTATCATAATTAATTATATATATGGACAATTGTAATGAACAAACATTCTTCCATATAATCTATCTCTTTATTGTCTAATCAATCCTTTTATCGCTTTCAAACCTGATATATACGTACGCATGTATACGTGTGAAGTTCACGCATACAATTACATGACATTGGTATTTAGAAGTTATTGAGATTAGGTATGGCACAGTACAAATGCAAACAGCCAAAACACGTATCGGATGTTTTTATAGCTAACATCCGATACGTGTTAATGTTGTATGAATTACAGACTACATAGATCAAAAGAAAGCGGCTAGACATATTGAAAAAAGAGAAATTAAAAAGTTCATTGTGAGATAATTCTGTGAATTCTTCATTCCACCTATCGCTTTTAAGGAATAATTGCTGAGTTACGATTGATGTACGATAGTAATTTATTGATGTTTTAAACTTTGAAACTACAATCTAAATGTACTCTAAACACAGGGAAAATGATATCAGGAAATATGTATGAAAATTAAGATGCTAGCTATTAAAAAAATGATTTGCAATAAAATAGAAAGCAAAATCAAAAATTTTTATTTTTGATAATCAAAAGTGATGCAAAAATATTTGAAATAAAAGTTAAATTCAAATAAGTATATATGAGGGTAAATCTGCCGAGGAGAGAAATCATTTGCAGCGTGTTGTTTTTCAATGTGTTCTTCAAGAATTTCATTTAAATGATTTAATTAAATATGATAGGTAAAAAATATGTTAGCTGTTTAAAAAAATTTTTTTTGCACGTTTATCACAAATAAGCCTCAAACTTATTTATTTTTCATTACAGAAGATTGATGAAAATCGATTAGCGCTTATTATTTCTTTTCAATCAGCGACCGCAAACTTCGTCGGATATGTTTTCTAAATTTCAATGAAATGATGTTGGCAATATTTTTTAATCAATTAGAAAAAGAAAACGAAAAACAATACGTAAGTGGAAAAAATACTCGCTAACTGGATAAAATTAATCCCTATAACAAAATTCAATTATAACAAAATTTCAAAACTTTAAATTTTGCTGCCAACTCAATTCTACATCTTTCAGTTCACTGTTAAAGAAAACATGAATTATAAATGATTCTGATATGTGTTCATGCTTTCAATTCGGAGAAAATCGAGAACCGGTTTATTTAAATCTGTTGTCATATCAGTAAGGACTAAAAATCAGTGAAGAATTCCGCAGTTTCGATCTATATCAATGATAATGGTAATAAAAACGTTGTTATCTAAAAAACGTCATAGATTTACTGCGCGAGTAAAAAATACTCCTAATAAACAGATCGCTGTAGAGACTCGAAAAATGAAGTCCATGAAAGAAAGCAAGCTTATCGAGAATTTAACTAATCACTGCTAATAAAATTTTTGATTAAAATGTAACACATTTCGTCCTTAAAACAGTAATATGTGAATATCATTCCCAAGTAGATACCTTATTTATGGAGCGAATGATAACAGGTCATCATGAAAGGACAAACAAACAGAAATCGTCATGAGTTACTTAACAATATTATAAAGGGTTCATTTGTGATCAAAGTGATCTTTGCAATTCTTCAGCTTTATCCTGCAGCATTAAAAGTTGCTAAATTATGGTTTTATTCTGCTTACGATTTAATTGCATACTGCCAAGAATAGATCTAATTCCATTTGGATTGCATTTGAAATTTACAATGAAATATGTTGACATAAAATTACAAGTGAAAAATTTTAATTTAAATAATGGCTTTTTTTAAACAAAGTCAAATAATGGATTAAAATATTTAGAAAAAAAGTTTTCGAATAACAAAAAATTAATCCATTCTATATGTGATGAAAAGTAAATTCAGATTTAGAAAACAAATAGATGATTAATCTTTACCTTAAACTCTCAAAGAACTCGTATACCTTCATTTGATTCCATCAAGATCTGCAAATTTGTTCCTTTTCCTCGTACCTAAGTCAAATTCCGCCACTACTTTTTTCCAATCTCGTACAAAGTAAACAAATATATAAATATTTGTTTACTTTGTACGAGATTGAAAAAAATGAAGAATTTCAAACAATTTCCATCACAATTTCCCTATGAATCAGCTCTCGGCTCAATCGTTTCCTGAACCATTCCATTCTTCAATTAGCAATAGTCAAATTAACAATACAGCTTACCACCTTGTTTCAAAGTCTAAAGAAATGGCTGAGATGATAATGACTGCATTCATTTGGACAAAGCAGTAGCATTTAATTATTCCTATTATTACAACATGAATAATGCTTCTCAAAGCTGTCATCAACAATAATTCAATGAGATTAAAAGAGAACATTCTAAAATTGTAATCCTTGAAATAAAAATAACGGAAGTAAACGCTGAAGCAGCCTTAATCTTCCCAAGAAAGTACATCAGAAGCAATCCCCAACTGATTACCGTGCATAAACTTTCTAATGCGAGCTGTTTTAACTTTTCATTTATATCTTTCGATACTTCCCATCTATCACTTTTATTATGGAATATTATCTTTCCTGTTGCTTTTAGCTCCTAGAATATCCATCTCAGTATTATTTATTTGACTGTTATCCTTCCATTATCGGATATTAAGACCGGGTTTCGAAGGATGAGAAAAGAAATTTGGCGATCTTTCAAATGCTGAAAAATTCTAAATGACTCGATGACGATCAATATTTAATGTACCATACACTAACCAGACATGAAATGCTTCAAAGTATTAGTGTAAACTACGGCAACACGACCACTAGTAAATCAACAAGTAGGAAAAGAATATAATTAAATAATAAAATCAGCTTTTTACAGATATCGAATTTTCAACATGTTCGATCTATGAAATTTAGGAATAAACTGATAACAGAAGACTGAAGTGAGGACAAGTAGCTATGGCAGGTTATACAGTTAGCGCTAGAAGAAAACGATTCGATCAAAGTAAATGTATAAAAAATCCGGTCAAAGGTATGCGTGTCTTCATTTGGCGTCGTAGTAGATGTGACAGTGATTGCTGTACCGTCGCATCTCACCTCACCTCACCTCTACTCTATTCCCTTCTCTCCTCCCACCTCCAATGAAAGATGATTATAACCTTCCCTTTCTCTTTGCTTGTTTTCCATACTCTTTTTATAGCGCCATCCCACTGCCAATATTACCGTGATCACCTGTGTCCTCTCTCTACATCCTTTCCGCCGCAAGCGCATTCGTATCTCGTGCGCACAGCTCCCCATTTGACAATCTTTGCTTTCCACTCTCTCCTTAAAAATAGCATTGAACGTATCCGACTGACTCACTCACTCACTCATTGACCGACCGACCGACCGACCGACCGACCGACCGACCGACCGACCGACCGACCGACCGACCGACCGATCGACGGACCAACCAACCAACCGCGGTGCAGTATCGTTACTGATGCACATATTCATTGGCGTCGTAACTTGCTAATTTTCGTCCCATCAGACGTTTTATAAAGCATTAAAATAGGATAATTAAGCAGAATATTTGTCTTCTTATCGATTACAATGAATATATCAGTAAATTACTGTATTCCTTTTTGTAATAATGATGGTAATAGTTAGCGGGAACATGATGGTTAATAAGGCAGTTAATTAATAAATGCTTATTCGAAGGCATTTATGAACCCTTTTCCTTTTTTAGTCTAGAAATTGGATTAAATGCTATCTTTCTGCTTCTTTTTCTTTGTAAAACTTCTCTTCGATCCTTTTATTCTAATAATTACATTTATCATAAATCCTTCTTTGCACTGAACAATAGAAAGAACATAAAATGCATCGCATTTCCATTAATCCCATTAAAATAAATATCGATTTGTTGAATGTAAATGGGAATAAATTCTGATTGACATTATGTTTTGATTGTAAGCAGTCGCAAATTTCCGATGGAAATCCGGAAAGATCACAGCTGTAAGGAAATTGAAAACTTTAAAAATATTAAAAATTAGTTTTAGTCTTACAGGGTAGAATCCAGCAATCGTTACATTGCAGTATTTATTAAATTATGAAGTTGAATCCTAAAGGTTTTAATCACTTTGATTTTGATTCAAATTCACAATAAACGAATCACAAAAAAGAAAGACGGGACGAAACCGCATTTTTTAAAAATTGGTGCTGTATAAATGTTTTCAATCTGTAATTTATAGTCTAGCGGAAAAATATGAAAGAAATTAAATGCATTTGCAATTTCATTACACTTTCAGTGGAACACCAGAGGACGGATAAGTTGATTTTCTCGAGAATGTTAAATAATTAATGAAAGTGTCACATGTTAACAGTTTTGTTGATAATAAGTCGCTTTCTTATCACATCCATCATTATATTTATCGTTGAATGAAACTTAAAGTCACTAAATTCTGTGGATTAAAAAAAAATGATATGTGAACTTCCTAGAACTTCTACCAGTTCATGTTTTACTGTCACTGCAGGTCAATACTTATGAGCAAGAGACAATTCATTGTTAAAGATTAGTGCAAAAGAATGTTAATTTAAAAAAGTGTGTTTTATACTCTTTATCAAAATCATTGATATTGCATAAGCACAGTTTTCACTGGAAAATGATTTAGAAAAAAACATTTCGATGGAACTCTATTTTGACGTAAAATTTTATGTGGAATATTAGCCTATGAATATTTCGTGTCACTAATGCGGATATTAATTAGTGACCACATCCATCAGTCACACTTTGTTTCTTTCGAACTCAGTCATCGGATTGTATTGGATGAATTGTATTAATCGTTCATGAAAATGGTCACTCTAAAGAAGTACAGTCAGTCTCCCTGCTCATTACGTCATTTATTTACATTATTTTATTGACTTTTTGCAATATAATTTGCAATTTTGATTGGAATCTTTTAAACAATACTAGTATTATTTGGAAACGTCCCCTTAACAGGAAATAAACTGAATTTAAAATCAAATTAAGCCATTTCAATTTTTTGTTATGGAAGTTCAGCTAACATTCATTAAGATAATGATGGGTCTAATTCTAAGTCTATAAATGCCTCATTCTTAATTCCAAATTGTTTTTGAAATTAACGATCGGTGATATTCCATAACTAGCTGTCATTAATATAAGCAGCAATATACTAGACGTTTTTGCATAATATTTGATTTTTTTTTTTGAAATTAATTATAAAAAAATACAAATACTAGACGTTTTTGCATAATATTTGATTTTTTTTTTTGAAATTAATTATAAAAAAATACAAATACTAGACGTTTTGCATAATATTTGATTTTTTGAAATTAATTATAAAAATCACAAAACTGATTTCATAGATATTTAGGATGGTTAAGTGGGAGTCGTCACAACAAGCAAGCCGATCTGGGCGTACCATATGAATTGAAGCATGATTGAGTTAATATCTCAAATAAACCAGACATACTGAAAAATTCCTTTTTGCTCGATATCGTTAAGATATATAAATAGAAGTAAAATCAAATTTTGTTTCAACAAAAAATGAACAGATGAAAAATGGCAGGTGAAAAATGATGTGAATGCTTATGTTTATGTTGTGATGGGGATATGATAAGCTTAATGATTTATCGCATTTTTATCTACCTACAGACTTCGATGAAGTTTTTCGCTTCACTGAAACTTTTAAAACTAACGATTCATAATATTTTTTTACTACTGCTCTAGAAAAAGTTTTAGCTCCCTGTTTTTCTAACTTCCATCAAAAACACGGTTAGTTGACCAGCCAAAAATTGCATTTGGAGCAACAAGTAGTATTATTTCACTTAATTGATTGTTTTTGAATACATCTTTATCAGTTATTTAAATAGTTGTCCATTAATTTTGAATTCGCGCAATGAGATCTCAGCCATTACTTCTTCCGTTGCTGCGCTGCTAGGATTATGCGATTTCATTTTTTTTGAATTCATCAATATGACTTGTCTGTCGTATTTATCTTTAAATTACTAACTTGAGTTCCTCCATTTACCAAATCATTTTTTTTTGAGATTGATCAGATGCTTACTTCTTTTTACGAATAACATTTTCCACAAAGCCAGAGCCAAATATGAAAAGAATTCAGAATCTTTTATAGCAACAAATGAGCAAGTGTTTAAACTCTCGTAAAATAAGTAATAATGAGATAGAGCTATGAACTCCAGCTGTTCCGGAGGCAATCCTTATTTATACTAATGCTTTGATCTAAGAAATTTCAATACTATAACTTTCAAGGCATTTGTCATAAACAGGTGGAAAAAATAATTTTTCTGCATATCGAACAAAATTTAATGCTGAAGCATGCAATTGTATGCCGCTTCAACTTCTCCTTTGCAAAAAATTTTTATGTTACACAAGTTTAAAGTTTTTTTCATCGAACTGATTAAGTATTTTTTTCAGTATATTTTATTTCTAATGTCATCCAGTTTATTACATTCTAAACAGTTTTTATTAAGTACCTTAAGACATAGAATAAAAAATGTTCGAATCAGGAAAGAAAAACTTCAAAATTATGCTGAAAATTTTTATTAGATCAGCTTAAGGCTTGTTGCTTATTTCCCAAGTAATTTATCTGTTCGAAAAAAATTGGACAGATCTTGATTTCCAGTCCAAGAACTGCTAATAAGCTGTACAACATTTCAAAGTTATGATCGGATTTAGAAAGAAGCAGTAGTTTCTAGTTAGTGTTTGAATTTCAATACTTAAAATAATTCAAATTCTTCATTGAAATTTCATTCCGCACATATCATTCGACGCTAGGATTTTTTTTTCTTGCTCAACCAACTAATCCTGATTTCTAGTTCAAAAACTGCTAATAAATGTATATCAATCACTTCAATGAAACTAATAAATTCTTTAGATATTTACGATTGTAATAATAACACTAATTTACTCCAGAAAAGTTATAAATTTTTTGTTTGAAAGATTTTTTTAATTTTAAGGTTATTTTTTATTCGTTTTTTTTCAAATTTCACCAGCAAAGGAAAAGTCCATTGTTCCAGTCCCTAAAAATGAATGTTCAGAATGACGTCAGAATTTCTTCAATGACTATCAACCTTAGAATGACCATTTGATAAAGAATAATAAAGTTCGAGATGCTCACAAGCCTAGTTTCATTTGAATGAATATTGACTTCGCTCAAAAAGTGGAAAGAATTCGTTTTCTTTGTTTCGTCTTACAGCAATGGTAAGGCTATTCAATAAAGTTGAATTGTTATAAGATTACAATCTAATCCATTTCAATTTGATGCAGTTTATTTAATCATATAAAAACTTTATATTCTACTTTCAAGTTTGAATGAAAATTTGTTTTATTACTTATTTTTGAAAATTATTTAGCAATACACAGAATATGTAAATTAAATATTGAAAATAGATATTATTGCTATTTAAATTTTTCACATGGTGAAAAACACTTCCTTGCAATATGTTTGTGATAATTTCGTTGATGTCAACGTTAAATTTTAATCTTCATTCTTATTATTCGTTAACAAAAAAATGTGTCGAATATTTGAGAATTTTTCGTTGAGATCCGTCCTTAAAATGCTAGCACCGCGGTATTTCCTGATATTTCCTGCACGAAAATTCATAATGGTAAAAAACTCAAATACTAATGATGCTACAACTTCATGAATTTTCAAGTATTGTCATAAAGCTGTATGAAGCGAACATCATGAAAAGATTCATTTTGAAAGAGCAATGTGTTTTGTTTTACCGGATGCATATTTTTTTTATCTCTTTAAGGCATTATCTTTTCATTTAAAATTGAAAAAATCTAATGGTACGAGATTTGTGGCGCTACATCACTGCACTTTATCGATTTTTATAAAGGTCTTGTTTTTTTTTCTTTTTTCAATTTTCAGTTTCTACATTTTATGTTATGATGACTTTAATAGGAATAAAAATCCTTAAAAACTACTATTGTAGTATGAGAACTTACTTTCTGGAAAATTGCTGAAAAAATAAGTTTTGCTCACAAGGCGTTTGAGTTACAACCTCTGAGGATTGGTAGAATGTTAAATTTACAATGAAATGAAGCAACAACTGAGGAAGAATAAAGAAGAGAAGATGCCACGAATATTCCGAATGAATTGTCTTAATTCAGTCAGTTCTTGACGTTGAAACTCACAGAGTAATTGTCACCATATGCCTTCCGTTTCATTTGAATTTTGAATGTCAATAATAATAGTACATTTTTTTTGACATCCTCTGTATATAAAACAAGAGGAAACGGAATGTAACAAGCAAATGAAGAACAACGATAAGTTTTAGGATAGGTGAATGATAAGGGAGGATATCATTGCCTTAATTTAAGTTTGACAAAGCAGAGAGAGGGAAATCACACAAATTTGAACGGGCCAAACAAGATAGACATTAGGACAGCTAAAAATTTCAAGGAAAGAAATAGAAAGGGGTTTTTAGTTTTTGCCTAACTGATTAGGGCTAATGTATTACAGTTTGTAAGTGTTACAATTTGAAGAGGTAATAAAGGTATTCTCTCGGAAGTAACAGGAAGTACCCGTAAATCATTCCTAAGAATTCAATAATTAATGAACATTGTACTGCTTCATTAGTTGAGAATTCAAATCGGGGCTTTGATTGACTTGTAAGTGCGGAGACACTTACTTAACATGTTCAAGCTAAAAGTACCAAGCCATTTTATTGTATAATGGAAAATATGCAGAGTAATCGATCACATGATTCCATAGAACGAAAAAATTAAAAATATTTTATAATATACTTAAACAAAGGGAGAGAAGGAAATAATACCATGACATGATGAAGACACAAATGCGATCGTATATCAAAGAGTTAGCCGGTAGAGAGATCCTACAAGGAACCTGGTCCCTTTTCTGGGCTTTTTTTTCTCTTACCACCATTATTTCAACTTGAATTATTACTGCATTTAAAAGCTTGCATCGCATAGTTTTAGCATTTCAGCTGCTCCAAGCACCTTTCTTTTTGCCATCATCTTTTTCAAATACTTTTCTCTACCTCTTTCCTCCTCCTTCTCCTCTTCGTTCTGCATTTCAACCGATGCGCAATGTATTTCATTGCTAATTTCTTACTATCAGACCTTCTTGCGTTTTGCACATTATTGTTAATCTCTCTCTCTCTTCTCTCTCTCTTTTTCTTCTCCATTTTAAAAGGTGAAACTATCCTTTAAAGATTTTTTGACTTCAAGCACTCTCAGTTATAAATTTAAGATAATAGTTTGATGATATTAGGAAGTGTTTAGAAAATATGCAAATCAAACTATATCAGTAACATTTATATTTGGAATGTTTTTAAACAATATTAAGTAATTGATTGTGAAATTAATAACTCTAGAAAAGTTTTAAATCAAATTAATGATGGCCATTTTTAAACTTTGGTCTCAAAATTCAGTTTAAAAAATTCTTTTATATCGACTATTTTTGCATTTTTCGTAAAATATAGTAAAGCAAACGAAGTTCACAGTTTTTAAAAATTTATTCTCATTTTTTGCGATGAAAATGCAATAACTTTTTCCATCGATGAATTAACCTTCATGCAGCGCAAATAAATTGGATAATTTTCGTCACTGATCAATCCTAATTTATAAATAAAAGCGGATGCTCTTGTGGCTTTAATCAAAAGCGATGTATGATTCCTCAGTAATTTGCAAATTGTGCAGATAATTTGCAAAAAAAAGAAACTTCTTCCGATCTATTCTGCATTATTTTATGCTAACATTGGAATTTGTTTGATAATCGCTTTTTATGCAATAATTTAAAGTTTAGGAGGATTGAAAAAATTATGCAGTTTTTTTTTCGAAAGTTATCCAAAACAACTGAACTGAGAAATTCCTGTAATCTTGCATTATTTCTAGAAAAATTACATATATGAATCTTTCATCTGAATAAGATAATAAAAAAACATGAAAAGTGAAATTTAACACTAAATGGAATTCTATGTGATCTTGCGGTAAGGTAATGAAGAGCAAGCTGGAATAAAAATAACAATTACTATTTCTTGTCTATTTTGTCATTCTTCATTTGGACTTTGCATTTGTTTAAAATCATGGGATAAGCTAAACATAGAGAGTTAAATATTATTTGTCGCAAAAATTTCGTCTTTTAAAAAGATACCTATTAGTAAATAAGTAGATGTTTGCTTTCAAATCTGAAAAATATTAAATTAGGAAAGAAAATTTTCAGTATTTCAAAATTACGTTGAAAAATTCTCAAAATGATTTAGCCTGTTAGAAAGAAACTTGGGAAAAAAAAACAATTCTGTTATGATGTAATTTAGAAAGAAACTGTTGTTTTTTTTCAGTCAATGTAAAACAAATAATTATAAGAAAGTACTTTATCCTTGAGATGGAAATGAAAAAAAAATTACACAAAACTCTGCTTTTCTTTTCCTTTTTGAATTTGCTTTGAGGTCTCCGTTAAACCAATAAGCCATTTTTGTTATTTCAAAAAAAGCATTAATAAGCATATTTTAAAAAAGGCATTAATAAGTAATAAGCATATTAATTCCAACGTGCCACATTTTTTAAAGTGCAATAAATTTTGAGATCTCATCTTTGCAGTCGTTCTTCACCTTGTTCGTTATTTTGATTTCAAAAGTTCTTTAAAAGTCTTCAAGTTATATTCCTCTTTCAAGAATTGAAATTTTTTCACATCCATGATTCTAGCACTTTTTTGCTTGTCTTAAAATAATTACATTTCCTTCTTGGATTGAATATTTTTCAAATTTTGTAGCAGGCATTTGCTTGTTTACTAAGAAGTATCTTCCAACATAACATTTTTGCGTTTGCTTGAAATCATCACATGAGCTGAACATGTAGACGTAAACATTATTTACCGCGAAATTCGGATAAAAGAAGGTAAAAAGATAAAAAATAATGATTGTTATCTTTATTCCGCTTCCTCTGATTACCGTAGGGTTTCATTCAGTGTTAAGCCTTACTTTCATTTCTTCCCATTTTTAATATATTATTCAGGGCGAGGGAATCATATATACAACTTTTCTGAAAATAGTTCGGGAAAATTTTTTATTCTTCCATTTTCTAAAAATAATTTTTGCAAGGATATCTCAATTCAGTTATCTTGGATGCA
Organism: Acanthocheilonema viteae; assembly: GCA_900537255.1. NCBI lineage: Eukaryota > Metazoa > Nematoda > Chromadorea > Rhabditida > Onchocercidae > Acanthocheilonema > Acanthocheilonema viteae. The sequence continues at coordinate 3,928 of UPTC01000640.1, read as the reverse complement.
TTTCGTGCATTTTCAATAAAATATTACACTTTCGAAAAAACTGCATAACTTTCAATCTCTCTCGAGTTCTTAATCCTATAATTTATAAAATTTTCTGCTTCGAAAGTAGTTATGAGATTTGCAATAGCAAAGGAAAGAATGTGTCTAAAGTGATAATGAAACAAATAAAATTGAACCATCAAAGAGAAAATTTACATCAGAATTTACATCAGAAAAAGTCAAGAATTTTGGCATCATTTTATTTTTGGTAGCGATCCTCTTCATCTTAGCCTGTTCGATCGCTGCTATAGGCATGATGATACGCTCATACTACCATTTCACTATCTAAATTCTTTTAGCATAATGCTGATTGCGATTTCTAAACTATACTTTATCCACATTAAACATAAAACTATCGCTATAAAAAATGGTTTATAAAAAAATGTCTTGTATTCAAAAAGTTAAAGATATCTCTTTAGTAGTTTAAACAAATACCCGGTTATTGTCAATTTATTTTTATTGATGATAGTTTTATCATCTGCTCAGTTAACTATGTTTTGTTTGCTTATTTCCCAAAACATTCCATTTGCAGTCTACCAATATTTGTCATTTTCTATATGGACATTTGTCGTACATGTATTATTTACATTATTAAAATCAACATTTGAAACATTTTAAAAACATTTGAAACACTCTGCTTGTTTTCTTTTATTTCTTCTATCAAAACAATTTTTGCGGGAAAATGCTTTACACCGAGATTTAACATTGACTATACTAAAAAAAAGTACGCGGATTTGTTTTTTTTTATTTATTTTTAAAGCTCCAAAGATCATTTGAATTCTGCGTCCTATAAATTTTCAGAAATAGCATTGAAACAACGAAAGTGTCGTAGTAAAATTTAGTGATAGCAACATTAATACTAACGATTTGAGAAATAAAAGTGATAATTTGATGTGACAGTGAGTGATTTTATTGACTTAAGTTTATGCGAATTCCATTTTTTATGAGCTTGCTCTGTTATAACGTGCCTCATCGATTTTACAGGTAGAAAAGGAAAAAAATTTATGGTGCTTTGAAAACGTTAACACGGTACACTCAAAAACAATTTAAATTTTCACTGATTAAGTGTCATCCATGAAAAGTAAACTCAATATTATTGATTGTGTATAAGTAATAAATTACAAAAATATCTTATGATAAGCATAGATTTTTTTGTTCAATAGTTGTATAGAAAATTGATACTTTGATTTACGAAATTTGATTTTAAAAAGAATGAAGCGTTGGATTTTAGTAAAAGTGTGATATAATCAAAAATTTTATTTTTCAAAGAATTTACTGCTTTTCATTTTATATTTGTTTACAATTTTAAATTCTAAATTCTGTACAGAAATAATATATATTGCCAGATGTGAACTGTTTAGTTTTCTAGATTAATTGTATCAATAGCAAGCCATATACAATATTATTTTATGCATTTTTTTAGCACATACATAATATTCATATTTTCACCAATATTTTTTTACACACAATGTAACTATTGACGCTATTTTAAGTCAATATACATTTTGCACATTTTTAATGCTATCTGAATTAAGCTAAACATAAATAACGACACAAACATCATTAGCAACTACACTTGTACGTATGAGCATAATGTGAAGTATAATGTGCTTTCTACCTATTAGAGAAAATAATTTGCTAATTAGCATGTGTAACTACTGGTTTATGTTATTGAAAATGTTTGGCAATTTGATTTGGCTTTAAATAATTCAATAAGTAGCGAAAAAATTCTCCTTACCATGTCATTAGCTTTTTTCATTAGCTTTTAAACTTAAAAAATTTTAAATCTAGTCTTTTGATAATTTTTTCTTATTTCTATGGTTGATTAGTCTCGTTTCCTTAAACTACTTTTCATCCTGATTTCTTGCATGGTGTATTAGGAATTTAGGAAGTTAATTTCATAGCATTTAGATATTTTTGGAACCATAAATGAATGTGAATGCCTAATGATTCAGGCAGTTCTCCTCAACTCCTTATCCCCGCCTTCCTTTTACTTATCCTTTCCTGTCTTGACACCCGCCCCTTTGCTTCTTCGTTTCTTTCTAGGTTTTTAGAAATAAATGAAACCATTTCTTTAGATTTCACAGAGATGGTCGCTTTCATTTCTTCAGAAAAATCCATCTTTATTCTTCTTCGCTTTCATTTTTCTACTTATTTGATCTTTTGACTTTGATGTTTCTGATCTCTTTTTTTCAGCTAAAATCCTACCTGTTTCTATTTAACCTTTCATAGTGATCTAAATATACAAAAGGAAGCATACATTTAGAATCAAAGTTTTCGATGCGTTGTGATAATAGTTGTCTTGATCTTGGTGTGTTTATTTAAACATCATTTATATTTAATAGCTCCGAATATTTGTGATAAAATTATTACATAGATTACAAATTATGCCATTGATGGTTAGGTTGAGAAAGCTGCACCTTACAATTTTAAAATTTATTTCTTGTAATATGATCTCTTTGTGTTACTATAACATTGTGAGAGCTTCCCATGATCTGCTATTCTGTACCGCCCCCAATGTTGGATATATAAAAACTCAAATATGGGGACCTGGGACTTACTCCTTTTGGCATTATTTCCAAGTCTTCCAGCGGTTGTACACTTGTTCGTCCCTACTAGCCACTAGCATCATACATTCTGTTGTCCATTTCATCTGTGGAATTATTGGATACAATTCTCAACTATAAAATAAATCTTAACAAATAATTTGTTGTCAATCAACACCAGTCAATCTACAACGCTTTCACAACAGCTTCTAATGACACATTTTTGAAAGCATTGATAAGCATAACATTATTTAACTAAGTTAAAAAATAAATATTTGCAATATTTCCTTCTCGTCATTTGTTGTTCGGATAGTATTTTCATGTAATATGATCGTGGTGAAGAGGGTAAACAGGTGTCTTTTGTTTTTGCTTTCATAGTCTCTAAAATTTTGTTTTTACTTTAATAATTCCTAAAAGTTTGCAGCTATATTATATGATCATAAATGACAGTGTCGATACGTTTCAAGTACAGATTGATTATGATTCCCTTAGTATCAATGTGTTTCCTCAAGTTAGTCGTGTCTCTTAAGTTCTAATTTAATTGACTCGGAAAGTATTCTATTAACAACCGATGTAATTATCGTTAGTATAATGACTATTATCTGAAAAATTTATCTGCAGAAATTAATTTATTGATTTCAGATTTTTATCACAATACTCCGGAAATCATGACTTTTTGTAAGGATTGCAATCGGAAGTTTAACTTGATGTTCTGCAATTTATCACCTTACTCTTATAAAAAATTTATCAAATTAGAATGAAATGAAATGAAATCATTTCGAGGTTGTTGTTGCCGAGAAAAAATTTTGAAAACTTGCTCAAAGTGTTCGTTAATATTTATGTTTTAATGAAATCTTCGATCCTCCGTTATTTGCTGCTATAATTAAATTCACTCTCTTGTGCGCCATAAATTAAATCATTCTAAGGTTGTTGTCCAATTACTGGGAAAATTATTACTACAAGTGATGAAAGACTTTGTTCACTGATTTAAAATAGATTTGATGTTGACAGATTATGGAGTATACAAAATAAATATCTTTTCAATAGCTTTCACTATTTTCTATCATGCGCATTCATTTGAATGTTATGTAAATGAATGATATCTTCTTTTATGTTTCTGTTCATTTTCTTGAAAGCACAAGTAACAATGAGCAAACAAATCCTTTTTTAAGAATTAAATGCCATTTAGAACATGTAATTGGCTCTAGCAAAAAATTCATGTTTATGGAATTAAAGAAACGGAAAGCATCTGCCGGATGAGCGATGCGTTAATAATATCTGTGCTTAGTAGGTGCAAATGGTTAGTACTGTAACTTTGACGAAATCTTTTCTTTCAATTTAAT
>UPTC01000639.1:0-22027 GCA_900537255.1 Acanthocheilonema viteae | reverse complement strand
TATATATATATAACATACCCACACATATCGCACATCATATAAACACATGCACATACACATAAGCAAGATAAAAATGTTTCACAAAAATTACGCTAAGCGAAAATTAAATGAAATTTACAGCTTAGAAACAATTTCAAAATATCACTTTAATGAAACATTCATGAATTCACGTCTCTTGACGCTCCGCTCAGCGAAATGGAAATCCCTTTGGATGTGACCTCATCAGAGAGCTATGTGCCACCTGTTTTCCATGATTTATATGTTGTTCAAATACTTGAAGATTTCCGTGAGAACATAGCGGAAAAGTATTTTAAAAAAATAAACAAACCTTAATTCACTAAAACAAAACCAAATAATTCTACCTTACATGCTCTTTACAATCACTTCTTTTAATTCATGATTAATAAAAAATAAAATTTTGAACTATTTCTAAACCAATGATGAATTCCGAAATTAATTTGATATTTGTTCATTAATTATTATTAAAAACTCTAGTGAATTGATTAAACGATGAAATGAATAGATTATCAATGATTTACTACACACTAACTGCAATACCAGTCTCTGATGGATCATTGTTAATCTTTATCAGTTAAATTACCGACCACGATATAGTGCTGTAATGTGTTCCTCAAGGAGAATTTACAAATCGTAATATGATAAAGGTACCTAACAACGACCACATCCGACAATTATTGGAAAAAACACAAGAAAACCAACCATCAAGTTATTTTTTTTAATTCATTAATCAGTGATAAAATCAATACAAAAAGAAGGTAATGTTTTTTTTTTTTAAATGCATATTTTGAAGGTGTCTTTTAAAAGTTGACAAATACAGGAACTATTCAGTGTTAAAAATTTCTATATCAATAATGAAAAGTTGCAATGAAAGGAGGAGGCAAAAGAATATTTCGATCAAAATCCAGCAAAAGCTAAACAATAGCTAAAAGCATCACCTGACGCACTACATGACTTTCAGCAAGAAAAAAGTAAAACGTGAAGATGCGAATAATAGCGCTTGAAGTGCGGCCGCGGCCGACAAATTCTCAGAAACGGTTGTATTTTCACAAGAGGTGAAAGTTTGGAGTGTTCAGATAGGGTGGGATGGAAGGAGATGGTGTACGAATGTTATTTTCATAATTGAGGTGTAAGGAGACGGTTCTTTTCTGATTAGGTATATCAGGAAATTTCCAATGTTTCCATGGTTAGTAATAGTTGATCAAATAATATAAAAACATGCATTTTAACATGCGTTTGTTTTATGTTGATTTGATCTGTCTATATCAACATTTTCATAAGTCTGACTTGATGCATCTCGACATGCTGTGCTATCTGGTTACTAATAGACGATATGAGAGATTTAACATAAATGAAATTTGCAAAAAGTACTGAAAGTAGAATGATTTTTAGCTGTTAGCTTGATCTGAAAAATGGCATCTATTTCAGATTACTCACAAAACTGTGCGTATACATTATGAGCACTCACTATCGTTACCGAACATTGATAGACTGTTGCGTTTTTATTTGTAAAATTATGCTAATAGAGATATTTATTAATTTTATGGACATTTAAATAAGGAAGGTGTATTTTAGATTATTAAAATATGCAAGTTTTGTTGATCCACATGCATGTTGCATGTTTTATTTGTTTTGGGAATAGCCTTCGACATGCATAAGAATGCCCTAAACTGGGGTATTTTGAAAAGAAGAAATTACATTCTAATTGTAATCATTAATCTTTAATTTTGAAATTCTTTCTGAGCAGAAAATATTGCTTGGTCTCTGTAATTTAATGGGAATTTTCTTTCCTTTTGACGTGTTGATTTCTGATGTGTGTTCATATATATGTTGCTCATTTTGAATTGATGATTTCAAGACGATATGTAGTTTGTTAGTGAAGTGCGGTACTTTTTCTGGTTTGCCGAAAAAGATGTGAAAGGTAGTGATATATACGAGTGGCAAAATTTTTGGTGTGTGTTCAATGATGAAATATTTGTGATGGCAGTAATCGAAGAACAATTTTTTTCTTATTGGATGGTCGTTACATTGTCAGTTTTAAACTCTCTTAGTTTCTTTTTTTTCATAACCTCTTAGTGTCTGCCATGTTTACATGATGTACCATGTGGTCATTTTTTCTTTCAGTTTTTAATTACTATGTTATAAAGCGAATAATAACGGTCGTTTTGTTCATTTGTCAGAATCACTTTGAAGACGGTAGTCGGTTTGATGCAGTGTTAGAAAAAAGAAACAATGTTGCGACAAAGGATTTTTTGGAGAAACAAAGCATCACTCAAATTAGTAGGACGTTTAAAATGCTCCAGCTTTATATTGTCTAGAAACCTAACGAGACAACAATGTATTATTTCCGGACGACGTCATAAAGTTACTGCTGCTACTGTCAAAGTAAGTTCACAGTTTTTTACCGGATTAAAGATTTTTTTTTTTGAAATTCTAGTAATTTGTTTACCTTGTTTGGTACTTTTTTAAAAAACTATTGAGTGATGTAAACTATTGTTTTTTGATAAATGATGTAATTTTTGAATTTATCTGAGCGCGATTTCAGGGCATCAGCTAATAATCCATAGCATGAGGTAAGGTAGAAGAGTTATAAAACCATTGTGACCGGAAAGCATTTAGGAAATCTTTAAAAAATAGATACTGCGTATAAAATTTTTAAAAAATACGTACCAGTTAGTTTTTTTATATACAGGAGGAGCCATTTATGAACGGTACTTCAACAGTTTACATTGAGCAAATGTATGAAGCATGGCGACAAAGTCCAGCATCGGTTCATCCCTCATGGAACGCTTATTTTCAGAACGTTGAGCGAAGTAAGTGTACTTATTCTACAGTACTATATAGTATAGGACTGATTCTTTTTATACATTATTGTTGCTAGTTTTACATTAATTGTTTTAGGCTTGCCACCTGGACAGGCATATTCAGCACCTCCAAAAGGACTAGCCTCTTATCCTGTTTCATCTGCTGTAGCACCTGCACGTGAATTTGAAAACACATTAAGTGTATCAGGACAGATTATAGATGAACATCTCAAAGTTCAGCTTTTGATTAGAAGTTACCAGGTGATTTTTAAAATTCACAAATTACCAATTTCAACATTCATGCATTTCAATTTACTTCTTTCAAAAACCTTTATTACCATTTTTAGACTCGCGGACACAACATAGCAGATTTGGATCCATTGGGAATCAATAATGTGGGCTTGAGTAATGTTACACCTGCAGAATTAGACCCGGCATTTTATGGACTCACGGATGCTGACATGGACAAAGAATTCCTTTTACCAATGTCAACATTTATTGGTGGAGATAAAAAGTCGCTAAAATTAAAAGATATAATTAGTCGTCTGAAGGTATTTTCTTCTCTTGCTGTTTAAAACGGTAGCCAGTACCAATTATTTGAAGTATTTGACATTTCTCTGTAGTTTAAATTGTTTGTGTTTCAGAGTATTTATTGTTCACGTACGGGAATTGAATACATGCACCTGACTAATTTTGAGCAGTTGGAATGGGTTCGTAGAAAATTTGAAAAGCCTAGTGCATCGGAGCTTACTCATGAGCAAAAGAAAACATTATTCAAGCGACTAATTCGATCGACAAAATTTGAAGAATTTCTGGCGAAAAAGGTACTCAAATGATACTTTTTGTGAGTCATTTTCAAATTGGAGCTCATTGCGCACATACATGTCTGTAGAATTACTAGGGTCTTATGTAATTAAGCTGGGATATTATAATGATGATACACCATCTGTGCAGTGCACCATCTTACCTAAGTAGATGTCAACATTCATTGGTTGGGACGTGAAGTCGCTAAAACTAAAGGATTAATTCCATGAGGATCATTTCCAATCTGAAATGGCAGTCGGTGTCAATTATTGCGTGAAACATTTACACTTTCTTTGAGGTTTTGATGAGATTTTAAGCTGATTGTCTTTCGAAATTAATCTATCACATTATAGTGGCCAAGCGAAAAACGGTTTGGTCTTGAAGGTTGCGAGGTCCTAATACCGGCTGCCAAACAGGTAATCGATGCATCTAGTGCAGCTGGTGTTGATTCGATCGTGATTGGGATGCCTCATCGGTAATATTCTCATATTAATTTTTAAAATGGAAACTTTGATTAGACTTTAAGCTAGATGCTTACTTTTGGATCTTTGAATTTGAAAGGAAAAGAAAGGTGCTCTTATGTAAACGTGTAACTTCATCCATGACGAGACGATTTTTAGGGGACGATTAAACATGTTAGCAAATGTTTGTCGCCAACCTTTGTCAGTGATTCTTTCACAGTTTTCTACACTGGAACCGGCTGATGAAGGATCGGGTGATGTAAAATATCATCTTGGCCTTTCTTTGGAGCGCTTCAATCGAGTTTCTGGAAGAAAAATCAAAATTGCTGTTGTTGCCAATCCATCTCATCTTGAAGGTTAATTTACGACTTTCCCCTAGAGAGAATGGTGGCGGGGATGGGTTGTAATTTAGTTCTGCCACGTTCTCTCGAAAAGTCAGGTGGGAATGCTATTGTTGTTTGAGAACGGTAGTTATAAACAATAAAAGAAGTAGTCTTTATAGTTCTAGACGTCCTTCCATATGCATTATGTAGAAGTCGATTAATTTTTTGTCAACTTTTATAGAAATTTCAAACACTATTACCAATTGATGCTCACATTCCATTATTTCAGCCGTTGATCCCATAGTTTTGGGAAAAGTACGAGCGGAATCATTTTACAGTGGTGATGAAAACGGTGATCGTACAATGGCAATTTTATTGCATGGTGATGCAGCATTTTCTGGACAAGGTGTTGTTATGGAAACGTTTAATCTTAACGATTTAAAAGCTTACACCACCCATGGAACTATTCATTTAGTCGTTAATAATCAAGTAAGTATCGTAGCATGTTCTCTTCAAGTATACTGAATTGTTATATTTTCTCTAAATAATCATATTGATAAAGTATAAAATTTTTTAAAAATCGTATTTTGTTGCTACCAAAAATTGTTTTACAATACAAGTTCAGAATTTGAGGATTAATGATTTAGATTGGCTTTACAACCGATCCACGATGTTCTCGATCATCTCCTTATTGTACTGATATTGGGCGTGTCGTTGGATGTCCAATATTCCACGTGAACAGTGATGACCCAGAAGCAGTGATGCATGTCTGTAATGTAGCTGCTGATTGGCGTCGAACTTTCAAAAAGGTTGGTTGGACTGAATCGGCTGTACTGTCATAAGCATAAGCACACTGTCTTTTTTCTACCGTATATCAGGACAGATTGCCTATATGCCAATTTTAGGATGTTATCATTGATTTGGTGTGTTATCGACGATACGGACATAACGAACTTGATGAGCCAATGTTTACCCAACCACTGATGTACCAGCGCATTAAAAAGACAAAACCAGTGCTTGCAATTTACCAGAAGCAAATTCTTGCTGAAAATGTTGTCAATGAGCAATATATACAGGTATAAATTTAGTGCTTATTACAAAATCAAAAAGGAAGCAGTCATTCTGAATATTTATATTTAATCATGTAATCATTTGTTAAGGCGTAATAAGAAGTCGGACACCATCGTACTAATCCCATTTGGTTAGTCCATTCACTGGTCAAACAGTGCGTTATTTATATATTCATTTAAGAGTAGACCGGTAATCTTTATTTTTATAGGATGAAGTAACCAAATACAATACTTTACTGGAGGATGCTTACCAAGAGGCGCAAAAAGTGGCGTTTCTTCGTCACAGGGATTGGATCGATTCTCCGTGGGATACTTTCTTCAAAAAGCGTGACCCACTCAAAATACCAGCAACTGGCATTGCAAAAGAAACAATTAGCCATATCATCGAGAAGTTTTCATCTGTTCCAGCAGGTACCTTTGCTTTTTCACTAACTTTGAAAACAAGAAATTTTCATACAGGTAAATCAAGTGTGCTTATCACTCAATTCATTCATTAAAAATTAGAAGAAGAGATAAGAGTGCTTTGAAACCACGAAGTTGTGCGACTGCGACATACCATCTTATGCTTTTGAAGTATCATATTAAGAAGTTATGCTTTAGGCTTATGTGCTTCGTAGAGCTATATTTCGTTACCAGAATCAAACGATTTTTTTAAAAAATTAACTTCTGATTGTAATCTATCGAAAATTCAGATTTTAATCTTCATCGGGGTTTGGACAGAATATTGAAAGGACGACGTCAAATGTTTCAAGACAATAGTTTTGACTGGGCAATGGGAGAAGCCGTTGCTTTTGGATCTCTTCTTCTCGAAGGTATGTGTGTTTTTTCCCCAGAAAAACTCTTGCAAGCTTTGTATCACTGATTTTGATTCTTTGAAGTTTCAGGTATTCATGTTCGGTTATCAGGACAAGATGTGGAAAGAGGAACATTTTCACACCGGCATCACGTGTTGCATGATCAGCAAATCGATCAAAAAACATATAATCCATTGGACAATCTCTCCGATAATGTGATTCTACTTTTGTTTATAGTATTATCGCTGATATGAAAACAAGTGCAAAGTTTCATCGTTAACAAATGGTTGTCAGTTGTAACTTATGTAGAGTCTAATATGTTGTTTCATTTTGCTGAGTTCCTTCACTGTACTAAAAAAATCTCTTGATAGGTAAAACATAACTAGTAAACTAGTGCAACATACATAGATCAAGGCGTGAATCAATTATGGAACCTTCATAACTTGAAACTTTTAGTTGCAATACAGTTATCTATTGTTTATTTCAGCAAGCTGAATATAGCATTTCAAACTCGTCACTTTCGGAATTCGCAATCCTCGGTTTTGAACTCGGTTATTCAATGGTGGATCCTAATTCATTGGTTATATGGGAAGCGCAATTCGGCGATTTCTCAAATAATGCCCAGTGTATTACTGATCAGTTCTTATCTTCAGGTATTCTTGCATTTGTTTATTTCCTCTGAAATATGAAATATTGGATCTGAAAGTCTAATATTTGTATTACTCGCCATTATTTATTTAAAGGTCAGTCAAAGTGGATTCGACAGTCTGGATTAGTGATGTCATTGCCACATGGCTATGAAGGAATGGGTCCTGAACACAGCAGTGCACGTTTAGAACGCTTTCTGCAAATGTCTAATGAAAATGATGAAATTGATGTTGAGGTACACTTTTATAGCAAAATCATTAAGCATGTTAGAGGAAAGAAAGATGTTGCGAAACAATAATTGAGTAGAGCAGATAATCTTGATTTCAGCATACCGCCTTTGGGCCTACTTTTGAAGCACAACAATTGTATGATACAAACTGGATTGTCGTTAATTGCACAACACCTTCCAATTTTTGTCATCTTTTGAGACGACAAATAGCGTTACCTTTCAGGTATCGTTCTTTGAATTTGTGATATTATTCTGTAGTACATTCTGAAGCGACTTGCATGAACTTTTTATAGGAAACCACTGATCATTATGTCACCGAAATCGCTTCTTCGTCATCCATCAGCACGTTCTCCCATTGAGGATTTTCTGCCTGGCACTAAATTCTGCAGAGTTATTCCAGAAAACGGAAGTGCTAGTGAAAATGCTGACAATGTGGAGCGCTTAGTTTTCTGCACCGGTTTAGTTTTATTTCATTTTGTCTCCGTTTTTTTTTCTTCTTTTAAAAGCTTTCACTACTTGACCTAATGTGGTTTACTAAAGCTGTGCATCATTGTTTCTTATATTTCAGGCAAAGTTTACTACGAGTTGGTTTCTGCAAGGAAATACCTGAATTTAGACTCACGGATAGCGATATGTCGTGTTGAACAAATCTCTCCCTTTCCATACGATTTAATTGAGAAAGAATGCCTTAAGTATAGCAAAGCAGAACTTGTTTGGGCGCAAGAAGAACACAAAAATATGGGTGCATGGGGATTCGTTCATCCGAGATTTGCAACACTTGTAGCAAAGTTCGTCAATTCTTTTGGACTTTTGGGAAGTAATGAATGCTAAGTATTTCTGCTCACATAACGGCTTTTTCATCTCGGAAATAGTGAATTTTAAACAAACACTATTTTTTCCCAAATTGCTCTGCGGTATCGTTCCTTCATATGAATTTTGGAGATTTCAGACAAGGACGACTGCTTAAGTATGCTGGTCGAAAGCCATCAGCATCAGCAGCAACGGGTAATAAATATACTCACTACGTCGAGCTGAAAAGTCTTTTGGCAGATACTCTGCATGTTCGGAAAGCTGATCTCGATGAATTCATAGGTGGATGATGAATCTAAACTGAAACCATCGTTTGAATTTTTTTTGGGTAGTGCGATTACTGGTCAAACTCTGATTTATTTTTATTGTTGTATTTTGACTATACTTGAACTCAAGTGATCATTTTTGAAAAAAAATGACATTTGAAAATATTTGTCAATTGACTATAGTAGTTTCCGTATCGTAGGATAATTTTAAACAGGATGTTTTGCATATAGCTGAACTTTATCTCTGTAGACATTACGGAGAAACTGAAAATTGAAGAAACACTGAGGAATATTACAGATTAAATTATTATACAAGTCTACTACTTTTCCGGCTTTCCAGTATTCCTACTTTAATCCAGCTTAGAGGTGTAGAAAAAAATATTTCATATGCTGGAACCTTAGTAATGAAACATGACCTTTAATGAAGTCAGCTGCTGGTGGCTGCTTTAAAGAATAGAATTTGGACAGTAGTTTCATTTCATACCGATAAGTTTCTAATTTCTCAAAAGAGTCAGGAATTATCACTAGCGAGACATCCATGTGCAATTAATTTCTTTATATTTTATGTGATGTATGCAGATTTTTCTTTAAAATCAGTAAATTAATAAAAATTTAGTGTGTGCGAAATATTTGCCTACATCTTCGTAAAAGTGAAATCTTGATAATAAAACGTGACTTTTAATGGAATCAGTTGCTGATGGCTGTTTTAAAAAACGTAGAAAGATGGGTATGTTTCTCATTTTCCAGAATATAGTGATGTTACAAGGGGTTATTGATCCATGAGGGATTGGAAAGCACTACTGTCATTTCAGCAACGTTCAAAAACAATAGTATGTATCTGATCACACTGACAATTACACCACGTGGTCATAAGTAACATATATTCCTTAATGTATAATTGGATATTAAAGTGCGTGACATCCGAGATAAGCGTGTACTTCGCAAGTGTCGAATAAGACTGTTATGGGTGCACTTTATTCCGTTTAATTTTTCGAGAAATGTATTCAAACAGCATTGGAGAACTATTCTTGTCATATTCAGAGCAGTAACCATTTATCATATTGTACAGCTGTCCTGCAAAACTCTATTTCAGCAATTTTGTTTATGTTATTCTACGGTTTGCCATAACACAGCTTTCTCACCTTGCTGCAGCGAGCAAGTAGCAATAATCTGGGAGTGTTGAGGTTCGGCACAAAATAATCCCAGAAGATCCAAACACAAATTTTAGTGGTCCGAAGACCCAACTGATAGCAAGTTAAAACGAATAAGTGATTTAAAAATTAAAAATGGCTTTTAAAAAGCGACATGCATGGCAAAATGTGATGCACCACCAAAGAAAACAAATGCCTAAATAATTAAATGTATTCTGGCGATTTTCCATGACAATTTTCAGTGAAACATACCAACTGTAGTATCAGCTTGCACGAGTAACTTGTAAATTTCAGTGAAGTCTTCTGCAAACTTCTGATCTCCGAATGTGAAGTAACAAAGACATCTTTTCTGTGCAGATGATGCCATAAGTTGTATCAAACCTAAATATTCATTAAGCTGATTAGAAGTCCACCAAATGTCACGTAGCATTAACAAAAATATTAGTTGCAGGATTAACAAAAAATTACTTTTTAAGTGCAAGTCACCTCCGTATACGCCACAGCCCCAATTACCAGTAGCAACCGGCTTCATCGTCTCATCATTTACAGCAAAGCCGACGTAAGCCTAAAAATCTCATTTTTATCGATCTTTACAAAAATTAGGAAGAAAAGAAATCATCTATATAATTTAATGCTTATACCTTAAGCAATTCGCGATCTACCAACTCGATATTAAATTGTTCATGTTTATTAGAAAATGGCAAAGCATCAATTGCGACCAATTCACAACACAACCTATTGAAGCGATCTCTGAAAAAAGATTTGTGCGGCACGTGAATCAAAAACATCTCATCATTAATTAAAAGGAATCTCCTTTCAAAGGAGCGTTTGTAACTATTATTTCTAACTCCTCCAAAGTTCACATAGTTCATCGTCAAATTCTCTCATTGTTAGGATGCCATAGCAAAGTTTACAAAAATTTTTTACGAATTTTTAAACCACTAAATAATGTAAGATTAAAGAAAAAACCTTGATAAAATTTAACAAAAAAAAGAACCTCGGAAATGAATCTGCCTTTACCATTGGACGCCAACAAAACGATGAACCATAACCGCTATAATCAGAAAACCTTTCTGCACCACAAATAACAATAGCTTCATTATGATGCATCCGTTCGCATAGAATCATCGACACAATCATTTCTGGGCAGATGAGAAATCTAATTTCTTCCTGTAAAACGATATTTTCAATGAGTTACCTTAAAATGAACAAAATATTTTCTAATATTGAATCATTTTTCTATAACTTACTTGAACACAGCCATTGCTCAATACCCCTCCTCCAATATATTTATTGGCAAAATCCACTTGCAACATGCCATGACCATCGTCTTCTATTGTACCTGTATGACTAACATAAAGCTTTGATAAGGGCAAATGCATGGAAGACCATTCTTTTGCTGAGTCATTCTGCCGACGAATTGTCAACAGTCCTGTCGGCACTGCAAATAACTTATGCATAGTTCATTTCTGCATTTATGCATGAACTTGTAACTTCTTTCAACTTCAAACGCAATATTTTATGAAAAATGAGGAAAATATAACTACTTTTCTTGGAGATCATATGAAAGTAGTGCATTAGACATCGTAATTTTTCTATCGCATTTGGAGAACGTAAACTGAATAAACGGCAGAAATTAACTGACGGCAAATCGTTGCTGACAATATTACGGCTTGGAAAAGTGCAGAAAAATGCGTGTGCAAGTAGTGACGCTGTTTGTTGCTGGCTTATCGTTACCGATCCGGAACTTCCACGCCGCAATATTGGTATTGGCTGGAACGGAAAAGCTATCACACAAACTATAAAACATGTCTACAAGATTTACTTAATTCCTATGCCTCCTTCATCAATTACTTTTTATGATTTTTTCTGTGTTAAATGACCTGCGTTGTTGTGAAAAATACAAAACTTCAGTTGTTGAAAGTAAAATGAAGATGTGCTGATTGCTTTATCCTTATTGCAAGGATTAATAGAAATTTTCTAGTAATGTAGAACGTATAACACAACATATTAAAATGTTAGAATACTACAAAATTTGAAACTAATACAACTTTCATAAAACCATTGTAGTCTACTTAAATGAATTACTTGAGTTATCAGATTTGGACTCTGCAAAGCCAATTTCGCCATGAAAGGTACTACGGCGGTGAGATATTCCATACGTAATGTTTCATTCAAAACTGCTTCGAAAAATTGTTCAAGTGCATCGAAACTTCTAGTATGTGAGTAGCTTCTGATACATTCCTGTTGAAAAAAAAATCAATGGTTAAACGACCACTGTTGTCCAAACATAGACATGGGAAAACAAACTTGTAGCTGAACCTCAATTTGTTTATAAGTTTTAAGCGGCTGCAGAAGTTTTGAAATTGCAATTTGTATAGTGTTATATCGTGCAGTTCCACCAATCACATTACATATAGAGTATGGCAAACGAACGTATCTGAAATCGAATAAATGACAAATTTGTAAATATTGACTCAAAGTACCAGAAGTTACAGTTAATATTTCATCCTCAACTAAACAGAGCATACTTTTTCCCAAAATTCCATCCATATGTTCGGTCAGCGCAAACGATGGGATATGGTTTTGGTGAAGTTCCAGAAGATATCGAATTTAAAGATATCAATACCACATCGGAAGCACTTCTGCTGTTCAAATCTGGATACATATCCTCGTAATTGCGTATCAGTTCGATAGCTGACTGCAATATTTTTTTCACAATCGGATATCTGCACTCGTCGTACAGTTAACGATATGCAAACATATTTTACATATGTATATATAAACGTATATTATATCTTCATTACTTTTTTACTTGAAGAGCAATGCATAGAATGCTGATCAACTTCAACATATTTATCCAGAGTGATCCTCTCAGCTTTCATCTTTGCCTGCAAAAAAAAATACTTCCTGAGTTTTGTAAAAGTTTGAATTCAGAAAAACGCAATATTTTGCAAAATAATAAATCGCTCTTCAAATTTTCTTGATTAGATAACAAAAAAAAATATATATATATGAGAGTGAAAATACAATATAATTTAGAAACAAATTTAATGAGGATCCAAAAAAAAAAACTAAAAACGACACTTCACGTACTAATAGCAAAAAGCACCTACTTTTTTCATAACGTCACCCATTTTCATCCAGTCATTGCGACGTCGTTCTCCATCGCCACCGTGTTCGACTTCTTCAACAGCGGATCCAAAAGATTTCCTCGATTTCAATTTATTTTTTGAAATAACTGGAATGTATCACTCAATCATTAATCTATTAAGTTATTAATCATTATGACAGTGAATTTTATCCAGTCAGCATAATTCATTCAATTAAGTGCAGCATATCCTATGAGCGTTATAAACAGATGTCTAGTATAATTTTAAACTATTGGAAGATATTTTTGATGTAGCTTGAACTCCCGATTGCTTCTATTAACTGTAGCGTCGATGATATAACCGTCTACCTGAATGGGTAGTCGTTATTGACATCCGATTATTCTTGGCCTTTTTATGAATCAGTTTATCACTGATAAATACCTTCCGATCTAGTTCATTGGAGAAAAAAGCATCTAATGTTGTCTGACGTTTCAATAAAGCTTTCCGAGACAATGAATCACCGATACGTGCATCACTTTTCTCGATTACACATTCTTTTATTTCAATGTGCTCATCATTCATTGGTTCGTTATCCTAGAAATTTCGAAATCGCGCAGTTAGAGTTGCGAGATACGAATCATGCAACAACGATATATTTTTACGTGTACTTTTATCGCACATAAAAATATAATCCGATTCACCAGACAGCCGGTATCACAATATTCGCCTTTCGTAACTTTGATGGCGGCATATGAAAATCTGATCCCATGATGAATTTCACGATTCTCGACATTCACCATAAAAACCTAACTGTGCATTTATGGAAATTTTTGGAGTGTACTGCATTTGATGAACCATCGTCGGAACATCAAATAAAGGTTTTGAGAGGGTTTTGAAAATTTTTTCCATGCTCTCAACGCGACATTATTTTGTATAAAATGATAGTATGCTACTTTACATATGAATTGATTTGGTATATCTCGTCGATTCTGTTAACTGATTCCGGCACATTACTTTATTATTCAAATTTCAATTCAGTCAGATTAGATTGAGTTGAATTAATTACCACATACAGTTATTTGTTGTTCACTAATACCGAATGATAAATTCGCTAAATGCATAGATCAATTTATTGTCGTTAAATTATGATTCATTCCGCTTTCGTCTTCCTCAGTCTACCGATATTTCATACTTCATCTGTCTTCTTCTTTATTTTTTTCTTAGCAAAAGTAGCAAAAAAAAATGTCATTGTTATTAAGCAAATTAATTTTGGTTATCTGGTATGAATGGACGAGATACAAAATATTCATAAGTTTATAACAAGTCAGATTTTAAGAATAACTATTCCGTGTTCGTCAGTTACTGGCTGCAGCCAATTACTGTTGGATACGTAATAATATATTTATTTTTGAGAGACATTATGGACTCAAAGGCTCCCAGGCTAATAATGCCAGTTTTCCCTACGTTACCTTGATCGGTTGCGTATAGTGGCTAGCAAGTTTACCTTATTTAAATGTTGAATTAATGATAAAAGCTCACCACTTCACATTCTCAACGGGAGAGAGACTCTTGTTGAGATTGTGAAGTGGTGGACCTTTATCAATAAGTTGATTATGATACTTGTTGATTTTTATGGTTACATTAGTAACGATACATGGCTATTTTGAATGTTCGGAATACTTAGTTGTTTCAGTGAATTAATCATTTGAGAAATTTAAATTTGATGCTTCACTGTGATGATGCGAAAGTGACAATTTGCTAAATAAAGGGAGTTATTTGAATATTTATAAGTTTCTTACAAGAAGAAAATTGTATTTCTAATCTAACAAAAGATGTTATAATAGACGGAAAATGGGTCAAATAGTTTAGTGAAATAGGTGATATTTCGAGAGCTATTCATGAAATACAAAAGGGACATGTAAAGTAATATATTTTCTAGTAATTGATTATAAAATGTAATCAATTATGGGTGATAAATTATCGATATGAGTTATTACAATGCTTTGTGCAACAGTAAAATATCTACAACCGAGTTATTCACAATATCTAAATGATGAGTACTTTTTTTTTCTCGTATTAAAAATATTTCGATGTTAGATATTTGCGTCAGTGAGAAGAAATCTGTCATTGTAACATGAATAATTAAAACAGACCTAATAATTAAATGGGTTATCTGATATCAAAATGTTTTATCAAACATGGAAACAGTTTTCGTCGTTTTTTTGAGATAAGCATTTCAAATTAAATATTCAAAATTTAACAATAGCCTGAAAAAGAAAACTTATAAATCGCTTTCATTCATAATATTCCTAGCATCTACTCGATAAATTATCCATTTTAATATTTTTTTTATTTCTAACTGTGGGAGTGAAAAAAAGTGAAGGAGAATGAATGACCGGTTGAAAAAAAATTTTTTCCTTAAAAATGTATGCCCTCATCACTCATTTGTTCGCCAAAGTATTACTTATCAACTTGTCTCTCTTATCACTCACCACTCTGATCATAATATTTACTCTTTGAGATCATAAGTGTGAAACTCTCAGGAGATGCCTTTTAAAACATAGTTAAGAACATTAAGACTTCAAAAAGTTCACGTTCACCGTTTCTAGCGTGGAATAAGATTGAGATCACCCGCAGAGGAAATGCATTAAATGACTGAAGCTTAGACTGAACAAAATTTGTATTTTAACATCTCATTCCTGCTGGGACTATGCTTTTTGTTGTGAGCGTGAATGAGATTGAATAGCTGTCAGTGACACAAGCGGTTTGTATTTACTGATTCGATTTTTACAGTTCGAGCTTATTTGATAAGCAGATAAGTGTTGAACGAATAATTTCTTTACTGTTTGTCATTTAATTTTAGGGCGAGTTAATATTTTTTTTACCAAAAATGCTATTAGCTCAGATAGGAAGACTTAACTTTGGTCGTTGTTATGCAGCGGGTGCAGAATTCCTGAGAGATGTTCCCTTGACGAAGCGAGATGGTGAAACAGTCAAAGTGGATGATCTGAAAAATAAAGTTTGTAATTCAAATATTGATAAAATTTTATCCTAATTACGTGTTGCGATAGTAACAATTGGATTTTGCATGGTATAATGTGACCTAGGGAGCTTTAAGGAAATTGAGTAGCTTGAGCGACACGATAAGCCTGATCCGTTATATATTTTGCTTCCTTTGAAATTTTAATTAAATTTCAGGCCATTATACTGTATTTTTCATCAGGATGGTGTGGTCACTGCCGTCTGTTTACTCCCAAATTAAAAGTAAATCTTTCTTACTTTGATTTAGTGTCCCGCCTTCTTTCCGTTTTCCTGCTTATTTGCAGTAGTTTTCAAACTCGGATATATATTTATTTCGTTGTTTGTCACTGTAAAGAGATATTTTGGGATTTCATTTCTCTGATTATCTGGAATTTTCTAGAAATGGTACGATGAAGCGGCAAAAGACGAGGATATTGAAATAGTTTGGATTTCTCGTGATCGTGAGGCGAAACACCAGTTAGATTATTATAACAAAGCACTCCCTAATGTGCCATATATCCCATTTGGTGACAAACATATTTCGTAAGTCTAACTTACTTTATTCTACGTACTTTTTACTATTGAACTTAAAGGTTCTGATATAAACAGTACGCATTAACAGTGTGTAGAATTGCTTGTTTTATTGATTAAGAGATACTTGATCACCTTTTCGGTAATACCTGTTATGACACTTTTGTTTTGTGCGTGCATATAGTTGCACTAAACCAATGGAATTTATGTCTTAGCTAGGATGATATGTGCATAAATTACGCACAAATAGCAGTAATTTATCTTCAAGCTGTTTTTGTTACAGAGAATTCCTGCAGAAATATGCTGTGGAAACGATACCCACTGCAAGGCTAGTAAATAGCAATGGCGAAGTAGTCGATCAAGAAGTCAGAAATAAAATTCAGGTATTTTTTACTGTTTTTTCAACTGCTGTTAGATAAGTTTAGCTAAAATAGATGATTTTTTCTGAATGGAGAATATAAATAATATCATGCGAGTTTTTTATCAGGATGAAGGTCAAGTCGACGCTAGAAAGCTGGCGAAGGAGTTTCGAAACCGCGTGTAACTGCTGCGTTGGTTCATGCAGTTCATTGTTAGGCTTTCCCTTAGTTTATATTAAACATCTTTTAGTTCACTATAACTTTGCTTTTGGTTATGTATTTAAATTGTTTTTACCGGTGTACGGTATGTGCGTTTAGGTAAAAGTCATTCGTGACGAAATATATGCACATATTTGATAAATTTTGTCGGTGAGCTTTCCATATTTGCAGCTCACTACCTGAAGAATTTTTAAGTATATGACCTAAGTAATAAATTTTGTCGATTTCCTTGGATAAAGATGTTCAAACATGTTGGGTCACTGTTTCACTGCAATGTAATATAATGAAGAACTAGCTATATTTCGGTTGATACTTCTGACAGCCGGGATCTTTATGCAAAATTTCAGTGAGTCTTCCAGAATTCTTTCTACTATGATTTGTCAAAAAAATTTACTGCTTCAATGCATAGAGTAATATATCATCTAATTGAGACCTCTCAGTGAGATATGGTACTTTACATGAATCCCTTTTTGCAAACAAATTTCGTTCTCTCTCTTTCATTTGTTCATATTTTTTGAACTGGAAAGATAGCTTTCGAGCACTGTTAAAGCGTCAGGTCGACCCATGATTCGGACAGTTTGCAGAAGATCTAATACTGCCCTCTGTGAACCGAATTCCACAGCTTCCCATAAGTCCAGAATTAGTGATGTTGGTGAAAGACCAGGTCGAGTTGCAAAATACTGAAACATTTTGGGTTATTGTGTTTTCCAGTACTGGAAATTGAAAATTGAATTAGTTTGTAGTATAATGCCTGATATATTAGAAGTAGTGGTCACTATATTGATCTGAGAATCGCTTCCGATTTTGTTGCACTTCTATAACTCGAACATCTTTGAAGTTAATTGGTGGAGATAATCCTCTATCCTTTTAAACAAAGGTTAAACAATATATGTCATTACCTGTATATACCTATGGAGATTTAATTTTTTAGCGAGTCCTCTCCAGTCCTTTGTCGGATCGGTAGGGACATCGAAAAGTTCCGCTAGTTTTTGTCTTGTTGCATAATCCAATAAAAAACCGCATGAAAGTACTCCATCTTCTTCCATTTCATCATCCTCCTGAAGAAGACCGCACATTACCGGAAGATAAATTTTAAGTTAATAAGTTGGTCTTGGGAATGAGAATAATGAATTCAAATGATCATACTTTTTGCAGGGGCTTTTTCATAGTTATATTTAGAAGTAGTGGAATGTTACTTACGATTGGCTGTTGCATATCGAAATTTAGCACTTCTCTCGCATCGGCATTGCACTTTTGGTAGATAACAATTCGACCGGTAATTGTTTCTAACAAATCTTCCGGAACATCGGTTTTCAGGCTGCAGTGCAAACCATTTTGCACACACCATAAATGATGGCTAGACGGTATTTCCTGTAACATATTTACAAAAATTTTTTTAAGAGCTTTGGATTTGTGCTTTTTTTTGAAATTTTAAAATGCAATGAAGAAGCTCAGTAACATCCAGTGATTAACGTACCAGATATTGCGCCTCGGGCTTTTTTACAAGTCCTGTTGACACTTCTTCAAGACATACACACAAAGCACCCTTCTCACGCATCAGAAAATTCTCGGATTCAGCCAGCAAACCACCAGTATTTTCTTCTTGACATATGACATTCTGAATAGCGATCCCAGTTTCTGGTACACAGTACACTCTAATAGAAGTGTCATTGGAAATACGATGCAAGGGACCGAACGCAGCTAAATGCATTCGTTTCATTGTTGCTAATGTTGGTCGGCGTGGTTTACCGACTAACAATAACTTGCAGAAACGCTCTATCATTATGTGGCACCTGTAAGAAATGTGACTAAAAAAAGATTGAATTTCTGTTATTAATAAACTCTTATCAGTTGTACCAATTATAGGAATTATGCGGTCATTCCCGATCAGAGTAATAGTTATTATTTGTCATTAAAGTAAGTGACACCTTGTCAAATCCATTTGACAATAGAGAGGTGTATTGATATCTTCATCACCAATTTGTGCAACCATTTCCCAGTTGTTACTTTGATTGCTTTTTGCATAAATCATGAAAATCCAGTTATCTTTCGGAAAAATATTGGCGCAATGTTTAAATGTCACGATAAATGGCCTGTGTATGACGACATCATTTTCATTCTCATCACATAGGCCTATCATTACCACACCACTGAGCACCGTACTACCTTCTGAAAGTTGTTCCAAATCAGTTTTGCTTTAGTTTTTTTAAACAAGTAATTATGCACGAATACATGAACAGGAGTTACCCAGTAATTTAGGTGAATCGTTGAGATCATCGGAGATAGCAAGGAATACCATATGGTTCGTCTGGAATGTACCCTCCGGTATTAGCAGGGCAGCACCACTTCGTTTAAGCTAAAAAAGATTAATCATTTCTTTACTGTCTTAAATTTTCAAAATTTAAATCCTTACTAGTTCATTCAGTTGTTTCTTTTTATGTAATAAATTGGGTCAATTATACGTGCAGATCTTTTATAGCTAGCGAATTGATTTCTCATGATGAACCTTTTGTTTTTGAGTCATTTTTGATTTTCAAAAAAAAAAAAAAATTCACTTCAAACTACGGCCTATTTTTGAGACTATATGAAAAAATTCCAGATAGAAAATGAATGCACTATTTATAGTGATAAAGCTAATCAAATGAATAATATTTCATGTTAAAATGAACTATTGAAAAAATTCTAAACACTCAATTATTATGAAAAATGGTACCAATAATCTTCCACCCATGCTATTAACATAAGCAGGAAGAACAACATGAGGCTGTTTGTTGAGCTCAAAGGACCCGTATTGATCATTGACATCACCTACACAATCATACAGTGTTGCATAATTTTCATCCGATGTTCGTGAATTTGTTCGTGCAATTGTAATTTTACCATTCGATGAATTTGATGATGATTCCGTAATTAATGCCACACGTGATCCTTCAAATTTAAAATTGATGGATCTTCTTCAAAAATAAGAAGAAAAATTTTTTCCTTAAAATTTTATCTTCAACTTCATTGAAAGAATAAAAAATAAACAATCTTTGATCCAGTCCGATTTTTTTCAAACCTGTAATTTTTCTTGTCGACGAATAACCACTACTATTAGCTGAGCGAAGCGTTAACGATGGCGGTCTTACAAGAGGATGAGTTGGTGAAGCAGTCGTTGTTAATGTGTAAAATTCACTGCCACCTTTTGTTATTGATTTAAGTGAATCATTTGGATCACCAAGTAATCGTTGTTGTTGTTGCAATAATACGGTACGTACATGTCCTATAATTTATATTTTCAAATTTCTATTCAAAGTAAATAATTATTCAATATTTAAAAATTAATCGTAATATGCAAATGATTCAATCTTCTCAACAATCTATCATCAATAATTAAAATATGAAAGGTAACTATTAATCATTTAACAAAAATCAATGCTAAACAAGAATTAATTAATAGAAAAAAAAACTAGCCACTGTTCTCAGCGAAATAAAAGCCATCCTTTTTAGCACTGTTACATCTTCGTCGACAACGATATAGCAATATAGTTATCAAAATAAGGATGATAAGTAATAGGATGAGTACACTGAATAGGCCAGCATACATTGCAAGTTGTGCCTCTAGGCTATATCCAATATAAGTTGGTGATGATCGTTGTATTGCTGCTGTACAATAACCTTCTCCTTGGGTACAATTCCTGGTATCCAAATCACGACCACTACATAGTTGTCCACCGCTAGTTGGTCGAGGTGAATTACATGAACGAGTACGAAATTTTTGGCAATTTTCATTACATTGTGACCATGATGACCATTCTGACCTATAAAAATTACATATATCATTTTGCTTCAAAAAAAAAATTGCATCAGTTCATTATTGTTATTATTTTTTTTAAAAAAAAAATAAAACTTAAAGTCAAATATATATTCAAGTCAAATTCATCTCTTTAACATATATTTCTTTCTTACAAGATGATAAGGATCTAACACTATCTAAACTTTCCCACTAACATTTTTTTCCTCTTTTTAAATTTTTAAAAAACGAACCAATAACCATCTAAATGACAGTTCAATGGACATTCACTGGTTTGTTCTGGATCACCTAAACAATCCGATCCACCGTTCAGTGGTGCAGGATTATTACACGTTCTCCTGCGTACCAATTTTGGCCAAATATCATCAAGTTTTCTATGCACGATACTGGAACGTCTCTTTGTTATTTCTTGTTTTAATTGTGCACAATCAACTTTACAATTACCATTCCATGCAGACCACTCTGCCCATTCACCATTTACTGAAATTATTCTTGATTGATTAATTATCACACAAAAAAGAGATGCTATTTATAAATTTTTAGTTGCATTCTCGAAATATTGAAAGAACTAATGAAGTTTATGATGATCACTTGAAATTTCATTAAATTTATTCTCAATTTTACAACAGTATAATTTACGAGAATCATCCACTCTTTTTTTTTTTTGCTAGCACCAATTAACCTAAATTATTCTCTCAATTCTGATTAGATATGATAAGTAAGTTAAGATGTATTTGATTGTTGCAGCAATAAAATTAAATTAATATAGCCTTTAAAAAGCAGAAAAAAAATTGTCTTTTTGAGGCAAATTCATTTCAAATGAATTTTGCAGTTGTATGATTTCTCGGTTGCAAATTGTTTATTCGAAAGTTAAAAGTAAAAAAAAAGTGAAAAAAAAAAAGAAAGAAAACAAAAGGAGTTGCAAAGGAATTACCAAAAGAGACGCCGATAGAGAGACCACATGTACCGGAAAAGATGGCCATCAAAAGGTCACTTTTTTCCGGTATTATAAGTTTTATATACATTTATCGGTTAATGTTACGAGCTTTATCCTTATTTCTCGAACAATTGAAAGAAAAGGAAATTGAAGAGAGAAAAAAAATACAAAACTGGCGCCATGTAAGTGATTAATTATTTACAATTATCATCACATATGCCATTCAGCATATGTGGAACATGAAAATCTCCTTTTATTCAAGGTCAAAGGATATAAAGATATATGGGAATGTATATTTGTCAAAATTTATTTTGTTAATAATGAGAAAAAGTAATGGTAGGATTAATTGTGGTATGAATTAAGAATCTGAATAAAGTGACGAGGTTAAACTTTAAATTAAACATGGTGCAGTAAAAAAATTTGATAACAAAGAATGCATATTAATATAAATTGAAAAATTAAAATTCAATTCAGTGCTAAATGATGAATTATGTGTTTTAATCGCGTTGAGTTGTCCAATAAGTATTATGATTTCAAATGTATAGAATAATGAGGATGAAAAATGGGTGAAATAGAATTTTATTTAATTGAAATTTAGTGACTGAAATCCAAATAATTTATCAAATAATTAATTGTATCGTTTTTTTTCTTGAAAAATTCTTTACCTTTAAGATATAAAATTTATCTTTCATCAGTG
>UPTC01000638.1:5222-23785 GCA_900537255.1 Acanthocheilonema viteae | reverse complement strand
AGAGTATTACTTATTTTTAGTTAATTTTATGTGCAATTTTTTATACATTGGTAGTTTTTTTTTTTTTTTCAATAAATGTTCAGAATAATCGGCCATACATTTTAATTTTAAACTCTAATTGTTGTAATGTTTACTTTTCTTACCTTATTTCTCTAAAATATTTTAATTTTTAGTTTTTATTTGAATAAACTGTTTAAAATTTGCTTTTATGAACTGGATTAGTATTATTCAATTAATCAAAGGTTATTTTTAACCTTTCGCTTAGTGATTTTTATTTTTTTGGATTTTCTTTTATTGTTTTTATGTTGCACTAATTTAGTTTAACATTTGAATAGTATTTTGAAACGATATGGATTTTTTTACGTGATTTTTTTTTTGTTTTCTATTATTTGATTTTTGACTAGTTTTTTATTTGTTTTGCATGGAGATGTGTAAAATCAATTGTTTAGGTGTTTTAAACGTTTGTTTTTTTTTTTTTAAGTTTTGATTTCCGAGTTTAATCATCACAGGTTTCAATCTGGTGTTTTTTTTTTAATTTATTGTTTTTATTCTTGTTATTTTTTCATTTGAATGTATGGATTATTATTTCCTTTATTTAGTCCTTGACCTTTTGTTGGCTTTTTGTTTTGGATAATGGTGCTACTTATATTTTTGCTTTAGATAGTTTTTTGGGGGGTTTTTTTTTTGAATGTGATCATTCTTGAAGTTGGATTTCGAGATTAATTATGTTTTTTTTTTCTAATTGGTTTCATTTTTTAATGAGGGAAGTTGTTTCGAGTTTGCGTATAAGTACTATTTTTTTGATTGGTCATTTTTTTTTTTGATATTTACTGTATTGGATTTCCGTGTTTTTTATTTTGCTTTTTTTTATCGCTTTCTCAAGCTTTTTTTTTCGCTTTTTTACAAAGTTATATTTTTTTAACTTTAGTTCATGTATTTTTATTGAATATGATATGTATGATTTAGTTGTTTGTTACAATAGTTTAATTTAAGAATTTTATTTTGATGAGATAATGGTTATTATAATTTTTTCTTGGCTTCTTAGTATTTTATAGGTATTTTTGTTTCCCAAACAGAAAGCTTTTTAAGCTAATAATTTACCTGCAAAATTATGTGTTTCCTATTCCTAGTAATCTTTATGTGTTTTATTGTTATTATATTCATAATTATTATCCTCATGTCATATTTTTGTGGGTTTTTTTTGTCAAATTTTTTATCAGTACTAGTGCTTATTTTTTTTTTTTGATAATTCATTTAAATTTAATTTAAAGCGGAGGGACAGTCGTATGATTAATCTATTTTTACAGGTTTTGGTAGTTGATTTTTCAAATTGTCTGGAAGTGGTTTTTGGTTGATTTAGTATCAGGGTCGTATGTTTCGTCAATCCGAGTCCACCAATGATATAGCGGTAGTGATAAGTTGTGTTTTGATTCTTTTATAAAATTTTTGAAAATGATTTGGATGGCTGGGAGTTTTGTTTTGTTTGATATTGATAATCGTTGTGTTTTTTTTTTTTGTAGAAATTATACAATTAAAAAATAAACATTAAAAAATTAGAAGTAAAAAAATTTTACCAAAAGAGCTTATCTTTTAAAGCCAAAATTGTTGATAGCATAAGTAATTATTCTAAAATAGCAACAGTTGAATAATACAACAGTACGGCATAAATTATTTAATGATAAAGGTTATGATACTGATAGCTCATAATTATTTTTTGTAAAAATTCTAATTGTTAATCAAGCACTATTTCTGATCGTGAATTATTTCAGTTCTAACATGTAGAACATTACCGGATTCTTATACCGGTGGATAGCCACTTATCATCATTATTATTCTCCCTCTTCTTTTTATTGTCATTATCATTATTATCATTATATGATTAATTATTACCTGGATTTCTTTACACGAGAATTAAGATATTTACTAATAACAATATCTTCCGGAAGAAGATATTTTTCCAGTAGCTAGTTTCAATGCAAAAATATCTTCCATTAACTCGCCATACCTTAAGTTACACTGCCTTGCATTCCACTTATTGCATTCATTGAAGCAATTTTTTATATTGAGAAATATATGAATTAATTTTAATTAATTGAATAATTAGATGAAAGCAGTGAGTGCCATATTGTCCATCTTACGAATGTTTCTATCAACAAAATATGTCGTGTTATCAATTATTTGTATGCCGCTAATCTTCACTCATATCAATAATATCCTATTTGTAATATGATCGATGAGAGTAATAATGATAATTGGGGGATGATAAAGAATGATAATCCATTAAAATGATACATAACAGACAGATAGAGAAACAGAGGAACACTTTCAAGATTAAATCATTATCATTGGACATGTCAGTATGGATCAACAATTCATCAATCGATATGCACGCTGATTATAATCACAAGAATTCTATTTTGTTAATAATGCTATGATCGTAAGTTACTATAATAATTTGTGTTAAGAAATCAAAAAAAAAAAAATGCCTAAACCTCAAAGCTTCACATTTATTCCATTATGCATCGCATTAGGGTGGTTTCCTCCTATTCACTACAACAATAATTTGACGATTGAAATTAATCATTTTATAAAGGTTATAAAATGATAGTACTGCAAAACATGAAGTACAGCTTATAAAACAAGCAATTACAATATTAGTTATTAGCTGCATAAACCGAAATAATCTCGTTATTTATATTTATCGTTCACGTATATCATTCGTACCTTTTTTTTCCTTTCCTTGAATTATACTTTGAATTTCGTTTATAAACTATTTGCGTTTAATTATGCTATCATATTAACTAATGGAACAGTTCAAAATACTATTTCTGTTAGAAATAAATTTAAATGTTTAAAGAAATTTTGCAAGAATTCAATCAATTATTGCTGTTCAGTTTGGTTGTAAAATAATTGCTTAAAGAAATGAATAATATTAGCAATAATTTAAATTGGTCATAGTAATAATAATGGTAATAATATAATAATAGTGATAATAGTATAATAGTAATAATAGTAATAATATAATCATGAGAAAATGTTCGAAATCCTTTTGAATGTATGTTTTATTCTTCAAAATGAAAATAACATTGAATGTGTTAATTGGCAAATATTGGACTGAGAAACGGAAATAATTCGATCGGTGTAAATACATCGGAAAAAAAAAAGTATAATAATGATCATTATCAATACATACAATCACTATCATCATCAGCATTTTGGTATTTTAATATATTATTATCATTATTATCAATATACGTTACTATCATTATTATTATTGCTATTTCAATCGATATTACAATGGTTAAAGTTAGTTTTTACCTAAATTATGAACCGAAGATTAATAATATGTGCAAGGTATTGCTTAATTGATAACTCATCCTTTAAGCATCATATCATCAATATGCATTATTTATTTTACTGTTAAATCAATTCTGAATTTTTCATTTTATTATTATTTTATTAAAATGTAAAATTCTACGTACAAAATTTGCTATAAGTTATATTCCTATATTACAAATTTACAATTGTAGTTATTATATTATCCCTTACAATAATCATAATTTGCAATTCATATATCATCACAGCAATTTAAAATTTTGCACAATTTTCATCATTAATATAAAGCATTTCTTGGAACTAAAAATTTATATAGCAATTTTACTCAGAAATCAATTTTATCATTAATAATAAACTTTTCTGATCTTCTGTCATCGGCCCTTTTCTTTCCCTTTGTACAGAAATGTTGATTTTAAATTAGTCCATTTGAACATCATTTTAAAATATTATGCAATTTCGAGACTTTCTCTTTCTCTTTCTCTTTCTCTTTCACTGAAATTCCACATTGAAGGTCATTGTTGGCGATATTGCCATTTCATGTTTTTATTTACTGTTAATGATGTGCGTACCTGTAATGATGAATGCATCACACCGATTTATGGGTCATCATTGTTTCCACAAGATTTCATCAGTGATAGTATCATTTTATCGTGCTCATTTTCATTAATATATTTAACTATGATAAGTGACCTTTAGCCTCTAGCAGCAGTATTTTGAAATTGACAATTAAAATGACTTCATGTAATCATTAAATCGTGAGGCTAAATGAGAAACAGATGAATATTTTCCATTCCTCCTTGTGTAACTATCCTTTTAACAATTTGATATAATCAAATTTGAAATTTGTTATGATCAAAGCTGTTGATATGCTTAGTTTCATGCTATCAACTTATTTGAACAGCTGCAAAAGTTTTTGATCTGAAACAAATGACAAAGTGAAACAGATGCTTCCTAAAATTTACTAAAGTAAAATGATTGAAATTAGATTTGTATGATTTTTTGTACAAATATTAAACCATTTAGAAAAGAAAGAACTTTACTGCGAATAAATATAATGGGATGAAGTTTGTTAACTTAGCCATTATTTAAAAGATAATTGTGATTTTTACAATGTCCCATAAGTAAACATATAAGTTTTACAATAAGTAAACATTAAGAATTGATCCATAAATGATTTGTTGCTAAATAAAGCACCCTACAACAATTAACGCTTAATCTTTAATTAGTCAAAATTATATCAAAATTATTTTCTTAACAAATTTTATCTTAGTTTTAAGTAAATTACCTATTTTGCACAACTTTTTGCTAGCATACTTAAAATATTTATTTGCATAAAATTGTGCAAGCCATCAAAAACCTCATTCATTCATCTTTTCTGAAACTTTTTTTTTTGCCCAATCAAAGGATGATAAGATGTGATTGGAAATCAATAAAATCAGTATGAAAATTTATAAATAGCTCTTTAAGAATTATATATAACTATTATTTGTATTATTAAATATAACTACTATTTTTTAAATATTGTTTATAGCCCTTACTTGATTGGTAATATTTTAAGTTTTCTTTTTTTTTCCTTTCTTTTGAATATTTCTGATTGATTTTTTGAGCAAATTGTAGAAATTTTTATGTGAGACATTAGGATTGGTTGATCATCCACATTATGGTTGATCACTTTTATTGTCATATTTAAACTGAATTTTAACTCTAAGTGATTTTAGAATAATACCAATAATCTATCATCACTTTCATTTGCTAATTGAACAAACTTTCTCTTGCAAAGTTAGCATCAATTTTGCTTACTTTTACCTTTCCTTCTATAGTAATAAAATTGAATGAATTATTTAAAAGAGTATTTTAGAAATTTATGAAAATTTCGAAATTGCACAGTTTTTTAAAATTATATTCTTGAGTTGTGGAAATTTAACTTATTTCCGTTACATCTGAAGGATAATACTACTTATAAGCGCATTCCAAACAAAGTAGTACAAAAAACTTTTCAAATTTTTTAATTTGAAATTATACAAGTTTAAGTACGATGAAAAATGTTAATTCATTACTTTTATGTAAACAAATTTGCTAATTACAATATCATATACAAATATACGCCAAAAATATTTATGACTTTAATATTCATTGATTAAATGTACCAGCACGGAGAAACATAAATCTCGAATATTCTAATTATTTCCTGAATTATCTTAACTTCCAATATCGGTTTTTACTATATTAATAATCACATTTCCAAAATTTCCTCACTTCACCATTACTTAACATTCTTGATATCATCAACTTTGACGTTTTTTTCTTTACTATTAATTATTATTTATTAATGACAGTAATTGTTTACATAAATATCAAACAGTTACATCCCAAATTTTAGTGATAAAAATAATAACTGTAATAATAATGAATAAAATTAATGGAAATTTACTAATAGCATTTTATTAATAGCAATAGCAGTAATGAAATTTGTTATGACGTCTCTTCTTGGTGAAAATGTTTATTTGATGGAAATTTAAAATTGCAAGTCCTAATGTTTAAATTGTAGCTCTCAAAAAGAATTGCGTTCAACAAATTGCATTTCGCAGATAGCATCATTGTATTTCAGCTTGTATGTCTAATGATGATTAAGCTTAAGGCTAAGGCTAAGCGCATGTCGTAAGATGATTAAGTCTAGGCTTATGTCTGAGCTTAATTCGTCATTTCGTCTTCCGCCTGCCATTTTGTGCGTGTGTATGTGTTTTTTCGAGAAAAATAATGAGATGTTTAAGGAATAGGCTGAATTTTGATCGAAAATAGTGCTGAGCAAGAAAAGCAAAATTTCATGCATATTTTATGTATAGAAGAAGGATTGAAGTAATTTCTCTAATTTCACTCTTTTTTTTTGCTTCGTAAAATTTTAATTTTATATAAAACTGTTAATTGTATTAATGATATAGAAGTATGAAACAATGAAATATGAATAAATTATAATTAATCAAGATAAATAAGCCTGATTGTTATAGCTGAACTAATTATGATAAGTAATCGTTATTACGATAGTAATATATATATATATACGAGCGCAAATTATTATTTTCCATAAAGTTTATTTTTAAAAAGAAGTTTTGCTTGCTTTTTTTTTCCATAATAAGATAGAATAGAAAAAAATCTTTAAATTTCGGATTGAAAATAAATCGGAAATGGAAGAAATAAGAAATGAAATTAGGATGGATGATATTTTATATATACACATACACACACACAGAAATACACACATACACACACATACATACATACACACACATACACACACACACATGCACACATACACACATGCACACACATACACATGCACACATACACACATGCACACACAGACAGACACACATGCACCTATATATAACGAGTTGAATTCATTTATATAGTTGTTAGCTCAGTTATATCGAATGTTTTATTGCTCTGAGTTGTTCAACAACAATTCTCCGAAGAAGAATATTGTGTTAGACAGACTTGGCTATTTTTTTTTTTTATTTTGAAACTTGGCTTTCTCTTTTATCTTTATATTAAAATTAACCTAGTGTTTTCTTCGTTTAAAATTAGGTAAATTTTTCATTTTTTTTCTCTTCTTTGAAATAAACAAGTCATTATTTTATTTTATTTTTTGAAATTAAGCAACATTTTGTTTTTTTAAATTACGCATTTTTTTTTCTGTTTTAAAATTTAAACAACTTTTATATTTTTTTAAAACTATTTTTTGTTAATGCTAAGCTATTTTGACTTATATTTCTTCATTTAATTTTATGCTTTCTAAAAATTTTCAATTTTTTATTTTAAAAATTTGAATTTTTCAAATTTTTTAAAAATTTGAAATATAAGCTTATCGTAGAATTTATTGACAAATTTCACTCTTTAACATTCTTCACCGAGTAAAGCTTATTCATCAATGATATATGCTTATTTGCAATGCAATTCAATTCATACTTTTGAAACACAATAATTGAAAGCTGGCCGCTATCCAAAGAAAGAACCAGACAGACGGAAACTAAGTTAAATGTATTCTTTAGCCGATAATTATCTTTGAAAGCAAGAGTATTTCAGATCAATCAACATAGAATCAAATAGTTAATTTAATTTCCATAATTTAATTTCCTCAAGGGTAAATTTTATATGCCCTTGTGTGTATAATATGTACCAATTAGTGTGCATGAATACTTTTTCTAAGCAATATTCAACAGTTTTGATTTCCGGTACAAGATTCTTTTCGCTTTTATATTACCTAACTAGCATAAAACGATTTATACAATTTAAAATTTAAGTTTTTTTCTTTCTATCGTGTTTTATTTTCACAAAATTTAGAAAATTTTTTGGCGTTAAAGAGAAGAAAAAAAGAAATTATCGTTTTTTTAAGAGAGAAAGAGACAATTAAAAATTTTAATTTTACGTCTTAAAAGTAAAAAAATTCTAAAAATATTTTAAAATGACGTGATAGAACATTGCATATAAATAAGGTCATAAAAACAATTTGCAGCTTTTCATTATTTTGCATCTATCTTTCAGGAAAAAAAAAGCTTCTCTGCTCTTTTGTATTTTTATACAACAGCAACATTATCATTTGATTACTAATAAAAGTATTTAAGAATTCATGGAATGATCAAAGTAGGAATAGAAAAGATTTCCTTTTAGGATAAATTGAAACATCACCTGATAAATTGTTTATCTTTCATATTGGTTAGCTAAAATACCGATTACTGATCAGAATGAAACGACCAACAATTGCCAGGATAGAAATGTTGAACCGATATACAGTATATCTGATGTACAGTATACAAAAAACTGAGACACAGTATGATAAACTAACATACAGTATCGCGTGTTTTCTTTCCCTGTAAATGTGGAATATTGTAATTGTTAATCATATCTTGCTAAAATTAAGATGATTTAAATTGAAATAGCTCATTCAGTTGATAATAATAGATTAAGCTAAACCTTGCTTTGCGAAAAATTACGATGAAATCTGTTTTACGTACTCTAATCTCATTTAAAAATTTAAAACTTATCATCCATTGGATTATAAGCATAAAATAGACTATTTATTAAAGTAATGTATGCTATCAATGTTGCTTAAATTTGTCCTTCATAATATTTGGCAAAAGCTAAGGATTATTTTATGCTTATAACTCAAGTTTTTTTTTTCTTATAATTCAAATTTTTTATTAAAATTTATTTCTATTTTTACTTTCGTTCTGTTATCATTAATTTTCATTGTATGAAAGATCTCACGAATATAACGGAATTCTTTTCAATCCCCAATAAGTTCACTTCAGCATAGCATTATACTTTTTCATTTCCTTAATGGAAATGAAATGAATTACGATAATTCAGAGTAAAGTGAATTAGAATAGGCTAAATTCCCTCAGGTTAGAATAAAATTATACTATGGTCTAGACTAAATGTCAACATTTTTCTATTGCACTCATAATGTTAGTCATTTTTAGTTAATCGCATGGCACTACGTTTTGATTGATCGCAAACATATGTGTTGCAATTTATTTAAATTTCTAAAAATTTTTGAAAACGAAAAAAAACACATCGACTACTCTCTCAAGTATACGGATGGCCAGAATTCACAGGAAATTTTTAAGTCTAGAATAGTAAATATTTGCATCATTTTGCAATCCTAATAAGCTCCTTTATATTTTCTTTTTCTTGGCTGAAATAAACAAATTTTTTAACAAAAGAAAAAAGTTTTAAACGAATCAAACAATATGACAGTAATATTCGTTAATTTAAAAATAATGTAAAATCTTATTTTCAAAAATCTGGCAATCTAATTGTAAATTTTACGATTTGTTCATTTCAATAAGATCAAACAACATGACCGTAATATTCGTTAATTAAAAAAAACTTTTCCGATTTAATTAATACGGATGACGTTTGAATGTAGCATTATTTCCTCTATCATTATCATGTTTTCAATAAATGATAAAAATACTGAAAATGAAACAAATTTAATTATAGATTTTTGAAATTTTCTAAATCTTTAAGAAAATTTTAATGAAGAAATAGACAATATTTATTTTCAACCTTTTTTTTTTTTGATATTTTAGCCATGCTTGAAGTTTAAATTTAAAGGTCAAAGTATCAACCAGAAGATTGGTTTTTTTTTTGTATTGTATTATAAATTTGTAAAATTTTAATGAACAAATAGACAAAGCAAATGATCTTTCCGTCGTTTCACTTTTTTTTTTCGTTCTTTCATTTTTCTGTACCATTGTGTTCATGAATATTCATTCATGAACGAACGAACAAACGAATGAATGAATCCGTTTTTGATTTTCGCTTCTTTTTGTCATCAAATAAACCGATTAATTTGTGCTACATGAACCGGTTTCGTTTTCTTGCGCAGCTCACATTATCAATTAAAATATTTCATTAATTTCACTTTCGCTTCAGTAACATCAAGCATTTACCGTTCACTACGAAAAATTTAAAACCATTTAATTCGATGATCTCACTTTCTTGAACACTTCTTGCTTAGGATGATTTCATATATATATATGGTTAGTGGAAATGTTTAAATTTATTGTTGATTTTTGATTTTCATTGCTTCTTACGTTCTCATAGTTATTGATCAAATTTTACATGTTTAAATTTATTATCAATAGATTGTATATCTGCACCGACTACTGCATATATACTGCATTGTAGCATTCGATGTCGATGAACTTTTTGCTCAAATTTCAACGGGATTGAATTAACTGATTGTTGCCATTCTGTTCGGACAACAATAACAGTGTAATATTATCAGTTTTTTTTTTAAAAATTCTTTTAAAAAGTCATCACTGCTAAATTTTTTTTTTTAATTTCTTTTTTAATTTTTCTTTTAGATTATTTTTTATCATTAAATGTAGTCGTCGTCCTTTTTTTTATCAACTACTTTCAAACGGATACTTTTCAATCTATCATTTCTTTCGCTTCATTTTTCCATTTTCTTGAATAAGTTTGAACTTGAATAAATTTTACTTCTTTTTTTCTTTCTATTGAACTTGAATAAGTTTTACTTCTGAAAAAAAAAAATAGAGCAATAATTTTGCTATGAAACAAGCAGAAATTTATGAAATAGTTTCCGGAATTAAATTATCATTTTAAAAAAATCGTCATCATTTACATTTGATAAGTTAGTTAACCATACTCTGCTTTTCCGATGATTCATATCCCGTCCTCGTCCATTGTTTAATCTATCATGCTTTCCCAAGATAATGCTAATGCAGATTGCTATTTCTCCGGTTATTTACTTTCTCTGTCTTTTTGCTGTTTTAACTGCATTGCATGTTGAAAATGATTGTAAGGTAGCCTACATTGCTTAGGCTAAATTAAACATTATAAGCACTCGACTCATTATTACGTATTTTTCTTTCTCTCTCCTTCTCTCAAAGAATATTCACATTTATAATGTTTGTGGAATTTGTATGTTAAATTACATTACGATCAAGTCATCATCATTTGCATATTAGCATGCATTGTATTATTATTAGTATATGATAATCTATCTGTGATCTTATTACCTTATTTGTTCGACTTGTTTTTTCATTATTTTTTATTCAGTTCATATCTGGCTAAAAATAAAGTCTTAGGCTTGCCTTTGCAATCACTCTAAAGTGAACTTTAATTAAAAAAGAAAAAAAAATGGATGGAGAGAAGAGCTCATCATACATCGCTTGCTTCGTCATTTTTATTTTCATCTATTCCATTTATCATACTGACATAATTAGGCCTAGAAATTGGTCAAAACTAAAATGAGACCAAGCATTTGTTTGTATTAAACAGTAAATATTCATTACTGGGCTTTGTTTTAGCAAAAATCTAGCTAATATATAATTCTCTTTTTTTCTCTCTCTCTCTCTCTCTCCTTCCTTTTTAAAATGTTGTAAAGCAGAAATTAATTTCAAAATATACAAAGTGGTAATTGCTTTTCCACTCTTCCTCATTCTCGTTTCTTCTTCTTTGTTATTTTTCATTTTTTCATTTTTATTTTTTGCAAATGTCTATATTCAAATATTATGCATGCGTTTTTTTATTTATGGCGAAAAATTATCAGTATTGAGATAACAATGAGTTTAAAATCGTTTTAAAGCACATGTTTAGTAGCAAAAATTTTTTAACAATGGAAAAAATTGAAGAAAAAAAATAGAGAAATAAATAGTATTTTAAAATTCTGAAACTAATGAATAAGAGGGGATAGTAAAATGAATTGAGGAGGATTTTTTTTTCCAATTTACTAAGCTGCTAAATTTGATTGATCTGTTATTTTTCTTGATTATTTTTCTGTTTTAATTAAAAAAATGAATTTAGGCTAAATTTGGGATTTTCTTGTGTTTGCAGAAAGTTTTCATTCTTCAGTTCACTATTATTTTCAATTTTATTACAAAATTTTTATGCACTACCTTATCAAATATTGTATTGAACATAATGTTTGTGGAAAAATGAATGCCTTAAATAGT
The DNA here is from genome assembly GCA_900537255.1 of Acanthocheilonema viteae. Lineage (NCBI taxonomy): Eukaryota > Metazoa > Nematoda > Chromadorea > Rhabditida > Onchocercidae > Acanthocheilonema > Acanthocheilonema viteae. The sequence continues at coordinate 11,966 of UPTC01000638.1, read as the reverse complement.
AAATTAGGAATACAAATTTTAATTTTCTCCTAACTTTTATTCATTTTTTCATTTTTCATCAAGTGCTATAAGTTTGTATTTTATTTTATACCTCGAAAATTTAATAGTATTTCAATATCCTTTTTTACATTTTTTCCAAATTATCCATTTAAAAATCACATTCTGAATTATTGTTTAATCATTTAATCCCTTTTCTGATTTCTCTTTCGCTTTTTGCTTTTTTTTTTATCACTCTGTTTAATTAATTTCTATTCAGAAAATATCTCCCTTAATTTTTGTCATATATTAAAATAAAAAAAATGAAAAAAGTACAAGATATTTTCATTCGTCAAACTGAACCTTTTAGAAAAAAAAACTGAACTTTTTAGAAAAAGATAACAAAAATAATGTTTTGATAATTTTACAATGAATTAAAACTAGTCATTGATTAATTATTAATTAAGCTACTAATGAATATTGCATAAATTATAGTCATAATGTTACGAATTAAATTATAGAAAAAAATATGTAAAAAAGATTATATAAATTACAATATAAAGAGAAAGCCACTTCGAATGCATAGAGATAGTATTAAAAAATAGTTAAAGCTAAATTTCAAAGCAACAAATGGCAAAATTTTTTATAGTAGCTAAAATTACTTTTGAAATGCTCATGTTTAAATTACTTTCCTCTCTGCTATTCGTGTATTTTTCCAAAACAAAACTTTTGTTTTTTGTTTTGAAAAACTTTTTATGCTTTCTACGCTTTTATTAATAATAAAAAACATTAAATTTGTATCTTATAATTAAGTTTTACAGATTTAATACAGTCTCTTGCTGTAACTTCAGTGGTGTTTTTCAAAAAGTTATGTATAAAAGTTAAGCATTAAAATTTGCCAAACAATTGCAGTAATTCAATATAAAATATTTCCATACGATTACTTAAACAGTCACTGTAAAGCGGATATGATCTTTATGAATTCCATGATAGAGACTTACAGTGTGCTCATCCGTTTATCTTTAACCAGTTTTAATTAAAATATACAAATGTACCAGAACATTGAAATTTCAATACCATTCTAACAATTTTGGGAATAAATTTCACTGCCCGTAATAAAATTTGTCAAATTTAATGGCATCGTATGTGAAGAAAACTACAAATACATATATACATTTAAGCAACAGAGGATATTTTCGATATTCTCAGAGATTTTCACCTGAATATCTCATTACATTTGATTAAATATGCATAAAAATGTCATCTTAAATTAGCATATTTAACAGGATCAGATATTATTATACATTTTTTTTTTTGCTCCTTTTTCAAAAAACCACACAGACATTTTGCAAATTTCACATGTACAAAAGTTGATTGGTGACACAGTTTTGAAATAAATTTCAACCAATATATCCGTTTCTTTTTTGTCTCGATTTTTTCATCACATTTTATAAGAAATTATATGCTGTAAATAATTTTTTGAATTTTTCTGTTAGAAATGATTGAAAGTTTTGCTTTTTGTCATTTTAAAACTCAAGTTTTTTTTCGAACTGGTTCCATACATTCGAGATTGTTTTTTTTTCACAATATTTAATGAACGTTAAAGTTATTCATCTAAAATAATTTTTAACTATTTCTTTGTAAAATAAAGCAGAGGTTTATTACTGAATTAAAATTACTATTTAATAAATAGTGGATGGATTGAAATAGAAATTCAATTTTGAACTACATAATAGTAAACTTTTATTGTTTGATATATTTTTCATGTGCCTCAATTTTGTAATTTTTATTGTAGTTTTTTGCCTAATATCATTTATTGGAATCATTTATTCTTCCAGGTGGCAAAAAAATATTCCAAACATTATGCCATAATATACTGTACGTTACAGTAACGGTGACATGCTACAGTAAGCTATAGACTATGATTACATCAAAAATTAGCAGGGATGTTGAAAGGAACCAAATAAAAAAGAAAAGAAGGTATCAGTAATATATTTGTAAAATTAAACTAAAGTGGTGGCAGAAGATTAAATGGAAACAAGATTTGGTGACATTTTCAAATGAATAACCAACCATTTGAAATATGCAACCGGTTATAGTATGAGGATAGCTGTTTCCTTTTATAAATTCTATTTTAAAATTAGAATTTGTTTTAAAATAATTATAGAGGAGACATTGAATATAATTTTAATTAATTACCAGTTAAGTTACGTCTTTTTTCTTAATGGTTATTATTCGAATTGCATTTGTTTTTTTTTATTTAAAAAATTGATACATAAATAAAATAACATTCAAATTTATTCATTTAAATTTTTCGTATGTTTTTAGGCCTTATTTATATTCGAATTCTTTGAAAGGAATTTTTTCATTTAGTTTGCTTTTAATTGCACTGTCAAAATGTTTTAATTACCTGAAATTTTTGTTTGCTATCCCAGTTTAGTCTATTTTAAATAAATGAAATTTCTCTGTATTAAAGCTACTGAAATGTTAAAAAGAAGTATAAAAAAAAATTCTATAAACTGCTAAACTCAAAATTAGCATCATTCACATATCTTTTTGCAGTTGCATATGAGATTTAACGTAAATCAAAGTTTATCCACAATTTCATGGGATAAAGAGAAATTTTTTAGAAAATGGTAAGGCAAAGACAGAATATTTTTGTGTGATAGCAATTTAAATAAAAGAAGTCAAAGAAATTTTAGAGAAAATTATCTGACAAAATTTGGATCGAAAAAATGAAAAAATAAATAACAAACATAAATCATTTGAGATATTTGATAAATTAACTTCAAATAAAGCAATTGCTCGAATAATAAAGTTTAAATAACTTTGTTTAAAAATATTTGCTGTTCTTTCTCGCAAATTTTCTTCAAGATAGATATTAATCTAAAACAAAAATATTTTCATCGGAGATACTCCTGAAAATTATATTTAAACTAATTTAAAAAAAAATGAATTTAATTTTGTAGAAAGCTATTTTTTAATTTCATAAAACGAGAAAATAAACGAATGAAATGGAATTTTTTATTTGTTAAAATTAAACTTTTACATCATCAAAAAAAAAGAATCATTAAATAATCTTTTTGCTTGGTTCTCATTAATTTTGTTGAAAAAAGATTATTTTGTTTTGTTATCTGAAATGTGTGAAAAATTCAAAAATAATGAGTTTTGATGAAGATTGCTGCTAGATTGAGGAAATACTTATTGATTTACAATAACTTTTAGGTAATAATTCATGTTTAAAATACAAATTCACGTGCCATACTTCTTTGATTAAAATTTCAACTTTTTTAGGCGATTAGATTAAAATTGTTGTTACATACTAAAAAAATTTAGAATTGTTTTCGAATGCGTTATTTGTTACATTTTAGCAGCAATATTATCATTACAAGCGCAGAAACCTAATCTGATAAATAAGCCAATCTTGAAGAGCTCAAAAATTAGAAACCGCTTGATCTACACTCCATAATTCCATATATATTTTTCTTTTACTATACTTATTCGATAAACTTTTCCGTCTCGAGAATTTCTTTGCTAGAAATATCGAATAACTTTTAAGATAATCATCACTTCATGAATACATCACCGCCAATATCAACTGTTGCCATGGCAAGCTATGATCAGTTTCATTTATCGACCACCGAACGACGAATTCGAAATCGCAGTTTGTGTAGCTTACTTTGGACTCCACCACTCTATCCCGGTTACTCAGCAAAACTCGACAAATCACTTAAATCCAATTTTTATCAAAAACAATGGAAATCTACCGTATCCGAAATAACAACCTTATCAAATCCTGTATCACCTAACTGTACGACTAATCCTGATTTTCACTCATCTTCAACTCAAAATCGAAATATGATCAATGCAACTTATCCATTTAAGGTATAGAAATTTAAGATACGGTAATTTAAGGTATGGTAATTTAAGATATGATAAAAAAGGTACGATACTTTATGTATACAATACATATATAAATCCACTTTATATTATAATTCTCATCATAGCTTGATAGCTTAATAAGCTATCAAGCTATGATGAGAATTGTGAAAGAAACAATTGATAGTTTTTACGCTTTCCCAGCAATTACTGCAGCTAACCCGAGGATTATCTCGGGAATTACTTCAATGCTAATTATTTTGTAATTTCAATAAAAAATAAGTTATTTCAAAACATACAATAAATATTTTATTCCACTATTTGTTTTTTCCATTTTGCTAGCATTATATTTTTAAAAAAATTGAATTTTAATTAAAATGTTTATTGGAAAACAGATGAAGAAAATAAAACGAAAAAAATTTAGCGTAAAATGCCATCACAATTGCAGTCATCAGAAAATGAGGATATTGGTTGGAATAGTCCAAAGAAGTATACAAATTCAAAAGAATCATCCGGTTATGGTTCCGGAACATCCGAATCAGATCTGGAAAATGAGCAACAAACAAGGAAGGTTATCATTTATCAAATATATCACGTATTTTATTTTACATCAAATATAGAGTAATAAAGTAAGCTTCTAATCACTCAAATTTTTAGCAACATTAAACATTAAATTGAAAGTAAAAATAAGACTTGATTTTTTTACAAATTCTAAATCATTAGAAATTATTCTAGCCTATTATTGTACAATTTTTACATTACATCTACCATTTTAATGTTTAAAACTTAAACTTTCAAAAACTTAAATTTTTGATAGTTTACTCTTATACGATTCAAAATCATTAAAGCTGTAATTTAATCAAATTCCATGAAAATGACTTAATTGGATAAATAAACTAAATTATTACAGTTATAATATATGGTATGATAATAATAATGATAATAATAAGCTGAAATAAATTTTAGATTCAAATCTATTCGTTGAAAATTTAATTCAATGAATGATCAATTCAATCAAAGTCTTTTTATCATTTTTTTCTATCATAAAAATATAAATGTCATGAAAATATTAAATATGTATAGATAAATGCTTCTTTCTAATATATTCATAAATTATTCGCCATTTAATCAACTTTCTCAATAAAATTTTCTGAAAAAAATTTTTCTTTTTATCAATAATTTACAATTTATGATCATTTTCTTGCATTTAGCAAAAATGAATGATAACTTATTTGTATGTAACTCAAAATTGTAACTCAAAACTATAAAAACCGGACAACATATCAAACTAATTTTCTAACTAATAAATGTGATAATATCAAAAGTTTAGCAAGTTGAAAATAAAAATGAAAATTATCTGTGAATTGAAAATTTATAAAAATGAAAATTAAAAACTTTTTTGTTTTATTCCATTTTTTTTTTTTGCATTTTATTTTATTTTATTTCTCTGTTTCAGACTTTAGAAACAGTTACTGATTCTTCTGATACTATTACCAATATTAATAGTAATCCGTCTTTTACGATGAATGATAATTGTGATGATATTTTTGAAAAACAAAAAATTGAAATAGTTGGACGAGCAACAACACGTTCACCAATAAGGCAACAACATAACCGTCAGCATACGGTTTGCCTTTTTCTTTTATTCATGATAATAATGTAATAGTGATAATAATATAATAATAACAGCTGATATTATATTAACATATTATATCAGTCCTTATCAGTAATTTCAGCTACTATTTATCAATGCTATCAATACTATTCAGATGATATCACTCTTATTTTAGCATCAAGCATTAACAAATTATTTCATTTTTTTGTTAATTTTAATTAGACGATCGGTAATTTTTCAGATGGCTTCAATAAATACTAGTTTTCTTTTATCAAAGTTTTTAGAAAGCAAATATAATTTATGTAGGCGTATCATTTTAAGATCATTTCACACAAGATATCATATCATTCTTTTAATATGATGATGATATGATATGGTCCGGTGGATTAAATAAATTTGTAGATCTAGCTAAAATAAAAATTCTCAAAATTGTAGTTGTGTAATTTGATGAGTAATATGAATGATAAAAAATGATTGATAATTGTCAATCAAAAATTAAAAATAAAAAAAAATAAAAAATAGCAATTATGATGAATAATTGTTTAGTTAGAAAAAAATAGACGACGAAGTGTTCCTGCCAATCTTCGTAATGCTTTTACAGGTAATTTTTATCAAATTCATTTATTGTTAGCTATTTAGCAAATCAATCGATTAATCATCTTCATCATCATCATCATCATCCGGTTTAGGAAAATTTTAAAATGATTGCAGCGAACATTAGCAAGCATTTTTTCCGTGGTTATTAATATTAAAGAAAAAGTTGCCTGTACCAGTTTATCATTACTTTTGGGAAATGAAATGAATAATCGTTCATCATTGATGAAATGGTAGCAATTATTGATGCTAATTCATGATAATTTTAAAATGATTTCCTTGTAAATTCAACATTATGCTTCAAATTTGAAGTAATTTGAAGCATTTTTTTTTCGAAAAAAAAAATTGAAATTTTCTAATGCTCATTTAATGTCTTCATCTATATAATAAATTGTTTAGTATAAATTTTCAATTTTCGTTATCAGAAAAAGTTCAATTCACTCCAGCAGACATTGATAGAATTTTAAGGATTTAATTTCAGATTTAATTAAATACTTCGATGTATTTTTCAGATGAAATTGCTCGCGTACTTGAAATCAACGGTGTTTTTCAATATGAAACAGATGCGGTAGGCTTTTTTGATTGTGATTATTGCTGTCATTTATTATCCAGCAATTGGTCCCATTTATTATTAGGCATTAATTAATTAACTAATTAATTAAATTTGCGAGCAAAAATAA
>UPTC01000637.1:899-30877 GCA_900537255.1 Acanthocheilonema viteae | reverse complement strand
TGCCTCCTTAATTACTTTTCAGTACTTTCATTAGATCTAACATATACAAATTTTCAGCAAATTTACAAATAAAAAATAGTTGCATAATATAATTATCTCTTTATTGTCGATTTTTTCCTGCTGCACACATTTGAAAATGTGCTAACTGAAAAGAATAATCCGAATCTCTTAAAAATAAATCGAAAAATTTCAGGATCTGCATGTAGTGAAGTCGATGATAGTCATGTTGATATGCAGTATGCATCAACTGATACGAATACGATAAAGGACAGTCAAAATTGGCAGTCGGTGACCAATTTATCTGAACTCCAAATTTCACCCACTAGTGAAATGTTGTATGACCATGATTTTGTGAGTTATTATAAATTACTTTTCTTTGTTTACAAATTTTGTGAATTCATTGGACTATGGATGTACGATTCATAAATTACCTATATTTAAGGATCTGAAGAATCTGTCGGATGAATTATCGTCATCTGAAAATTCCAAAAGATCCAATTCGTCTACGACTACTGGAAGTGCGGTGTATTTTACCCAGGTCATGAAATTGCCGAAAGTCAATCCTACTGATGAAGTAGATGGGCACATGTCGCATCAAAAACTCGAAAAGCAACTCGAACTAAAGTACATTTTAATTTCATTTTGTAATTTCAGTGAATTTTTCTGTTCTATCTCTCTTTTAAAAGTAATTGATAGGAGTATGAAAAGGCACGAGTAAGTTATCTATTCAATACAGCGTTATTCTTTTTGCCGTGAAAGTCATGTTGCATACATACCTTATAAAAGATTATCTTATTTGATTCACTCATATCTGTCCAGGCTATTGATAAGAAATGCAAAATGTTACTCATTGAAATGAATATTTCCGTTACTTATTTAAAACTGGTAAAAAATTCATTTAACGAAGTCGGTTTTTATCGTTTTTCGCAACAAATAAAATTATTTTCACATTGGAAATAAGAAATATAGTGAAATATATTTGCAGTGAGATGCATCTAAATCTTGAAAGTGAACGTCCTTCTGATGCCGAGAATCCTATTTCTTCGTCTTCATCTTGCGGGAAATTTCTAGTCACACTTTCGGATTCCGCACGTGAGTTGAGTGTCATATCAGAACACAGTGATGCTTATGTTGTGAGTTTTTTCCATTGTTGTTTAAAATAGAAATTGCAGTTTATTTTTGTATTAATACGGTGATTATGTGACTGCTTCTGAATCCATAATTCATCTTCTCTCATTTCCCGGACAAAAAAAAAATTGAGTATATCCAAAAAATAAAGTGAATAAAAAATGCAGAAAAAGTTAACGAAAAATTTTATGAATGCACATTTTATAAAAGTAAATATACCATAGCATTCTATTACGTAGAAACGTTAACATTTTGAGTAGTTAATGCAAAAGTTTAATGTTTTCAGAAGTACTCATTCTTTTGTTTCTATGTCCACTATGTCCATATTTCTTTTTAAACATGAGTAGAATAGTGTCAGCTTGTTCAAAATCTTGCATGATCATTTCATTTTATGGGAAAATGACAGTAATTGTAAAAAACTTTCATTTAGAAAAACATTTAGATCACAATATCAAAATCTTTTCTCACTTTTGTTTATGTATTGTATAGCGTGCATGATAGTACACATTTCACACTCTTTGAATGTTAAAAATCATTATTTGAAATTTAAAAGTAATATTTTCAGATTTTTTTTTCTGCAGGAAAATGAAATGCGTAACTCGGACATATCAATAAATGAGCCTAGTTTACTTGAAAAAAATCATCGTGAAAGAGCTGTTGATGTTGATGGTATTATTTCACAGCATCGTCGTTGGCATTCTGAAAGCAGAAATATAGTCAAAAAGACATGTAATCAAGAAGAACGGGTAATTTCTTTTTTCTCTCAAGTTGATTTTGAATTTTGATGATAAAAGTAATTTCAGTAGCTTTGATGTATATCTCAAATCATCAGGTAATTCCTTTTTTGCTGCACTTAGTTATGGAAAAAAAATTCTGCTTGAAACTAGCAATTTGTCAATGAACCTGGATTCTTTACGTCACATTATGAAAAGAAATTTGTTTTAGCTCTAAATGTTCTGTAAATCTTTAACAGCATTGCAGTTGATATCGTTTTTCATCAAACAATATTTAACATCGCTGTTACTCTAGAATTTGCAGAAAAATTATTTTTTGAATTTTAAATAAAAGTTTTATTTTAGAGATGTTTTCTTGAGTTTACTGTACGAATTTTTTTGGGCATAATTTAGGTACCATTAAAGAAATCAGTGCCGCTGCGTAATTCGCCATCACGAAATGGTGAACTTTCGGAGCGATGTAAAAGTCAAATGATTTTGAAAGAGGAAAATAATTTCATCAAGAATTGGGCAAAACTTCAAGTATTGGACGGCATCAAGAATTTATCATCCTCATCTCCGAACGTTAATGAAATGGCTATACCATCTCCATCTCATGAAGGTTATCATACTTTATGAATCTATCTAGCATTTTTTAATAAAAGATTATCTGACATTGCTAAAGTAAACTAGAATTAATGCAAGTCATGTACTACTATTCCTTAAATTTGTATAATTAATACTTTTATTCGTAATTCATTAACTTGTAATATCTTTTTTTATTATAATAAAAACAGGAATTTACGTTGATAAGAACAACTAATAATTAGAATTATATCTGAAAAACATTGTGTTTTTTTGCCGTTATATACAAATCACTGTTTTGCAGATAATTCTGAACAAGTAGTACAAGATATGCAACTTTATCCAACTGTTCAACATAAAGAAAAGTATAAATGGAAAGAAGCTTTACCAGCAGCATTTGGACCACATCAGGTATTATTCATTTCAGTTCAAAACTTTGACAAATTTGTGAAATTTTTCACGAAAAAATTGTTTAGCTCCCAAACTCTCTCATCATTCATTTAATAAATATCATGAAATGAGTCGTGGATAACTTAATCATTTGGATGAATTATTGGAATCTGAATGCATTAATGGCTCATTTATTCTGATTTGATAAATTATTTTATTAAATTTGCCATCATGAAGCACAAATCACGGATAAATTAAATTTCAAAGAGTTTTCAGTTTTATGATATGTTGCATTTTCATCCGAAATTTGGTAAATTTTGTATAGTTTAAATTCTGTCCAAGATTGCATGAACCCATACAGTTGTGGCGTTATTTTGTTGTTTGTGGGGTGAAAGATCATATGATGTGATCACCCATAATAGCAGTGCATTCTTGAATCTTGTGATGTGATGTGGAATAGTATGTGCTGCCATTTGATTTAGACAAGTTTGTATATATTGAAATATGATTTTATGATTAACATATTTCAATGGAATTCAAGATGTTTCAGCTCCGTAGCTTATCAAATCTCTTTAAAGAATAAATTTTTGCAGTACAAATTCCATGATTCCTTTCAAGAGAGTTTTTAGACCCAAATATCTGATTTAGTATATCTTTTATGAATAAGATTTCAAGATTATATTGTGTATAAGTTGTTTCTGTTCTGTGATTTACTTCTGCACCATTCTTATGAACACTGATGGTTTTTTCTTGAAAATTAGAATAATTTAAGGTTATTGGACCGATTCAACGATCTTCTCGAACAGTAGCTACTGGTTCTATGCGGAAGGCATCTGATAGGTTAGATTTACTTTAAAATACTGTTTTTTTTCGGCTGGAAAAAGAAAAGAATGTTGTTCATTTTTAAAATTTTGTTTCTTAAAATTCAAAAATAATCAAAAAAATAAAAAGAAACACCAATTTTTTTAGTTCTATACAATATGAAAAGAAAATTCGCGTTGAAAAGAAACATTCACGAAGGACAAGCACACTTTTCGACTTCTTTCGCGTATGTAATTTATATTTCTGCCAACAATTTTTAAATCAAAAATTTTCCAAATATAATTCACCTTTAAGTTTTTGACTGCTGAGAAAATATCGGTGAATGCTCATATATTTATGACCATTACTCTGAGAAAGTATGTCTTTTCTGTCGCTAACTCATGCAGTTATCTACCAATCATGGCGTACTAGTAGTTTCGTTAGAATAGGTGCATCGTGTTAACTCTTAGATTAATTGTATATATTGCATTTACTCGGTAGTGAAAAGTTGTTAGCTGAATTAAGGTGTGATTTTAGAAAATTCGGAAAAAAGTTTTTCAAAAAGTATGAAATTCTGATGTGCAAATTAGACTTAATCCGAAATTCTTTTTTAAAAAAAGTCAAATACATTTGATGTCATTATTAATTGAACTTTGATTTTTTACTTCAATTAATCCAACTGACTGATTTTTAGAAACCCGATTTACGGAGCTTTTCGGATGTTGTCACACCGGTTAATGATGTAAGTTTGGTTGCTTTTATTCTTTTAGAATCTTATTAACTTTACGATCTGACATATTTTTTCTACTGCCTATTAGATGATTTGAACGAAACCTTAAATTTAATTTTTCGACTCACGTGTTAAAACCCAAAACTTAATGAAATAGTGGTTGTCATCATCAAAATTCAGGAATATCTTATGGAATATATAGTCAGATTCTTATGTTTCTACATACTAAATACATTTTGACATTATTCGTCTAAACAGTTCACAATTTCACAGCTTATTCCTTTTAATTAATAAATATTTTTGTGGAAAGTATGATGTTATTAGTTTATCATTTTTAACCACTGTTTTCAGAAACGATCGACAATTGCAGAAGGATTTGATGGTTAGTTACATATTAACTGCCATCTGGGGATAATTATACATATTTTCATTTTGTAACATTTCATTTTTATTCTAAATGGAAGGAAATGTGCTAATATTGATTGAAATTTGAGAATGAATCTGAAATATTTCACTGTGCTATGCTATAAATATCTGTGGGTATTTTAAGGCAGTAAGATAAGACTTAAGTCGATGTTACTTTCCTCGTACTATTTTTCAAATTTATGTTTTTACTCTATCGAATTCGTTCGTTAATTATTCACTGCTCTCATTCTCTTCACTTACTGATCTTCCATATCATATGGTACAACACTTACTGCTAACGAATATCTTGATTCATAAAAAAAGGTCATCATATTTTGAATAATTCGCTAATTTTATTCGGTTTATAGGCCAAGTATTTTTTCCATAGTAATTTCTGAACTTTTACTAATTAACATACAACCATATTGCCCATTTTCTTAAGTATTTACTATGATTTCATCCCATTATTAATTTAAATCCAAAAATTTAATATTACTAGGATGAAATTATGTTTGAAATAAAAGCATAGATAAATTTATATCAGCCTAAGATTTATCATTTTCTTTATTCTGAATTTTAAATTTTGAGAAAGAGGAAATTCGCGCTTTGTTGCTTAAATTTAATGGTATTTGATCCATACAACACGAATGCTTTTCTGATTTTATTTCATTCTTTTTTATAACTCATAAATTTTACTGAAACAGCGGATGAATTTTAAGCGTAGAAGCAAAGAATAAAAAAGAGGCTAGCCATTTAACATACTTTTTTTTCTTTATTAAATTAATCTTTTCTTATTAAATTAAATTTTCTTATCAGGTAAATGTTGTATTATGAATTGAAAACCATGATAACTAGAATTTTCAATTGTGAGCATAATTTTTCTGCTTACATTTATTTTTAATTTACTATACATGAAAAGAAAAAGATTGTGAACATTGGAGGGCATCAAATATTAAAAATATAATTCTTTTCTTTAAAAGAGCATTTGATGCACCATCTTTTATTAGGAAAGTTTATTTGCAAGCATATAACGGACGTGCTAAAGAACGGAAAATGATAATAAAAGTCATGTATTTATAAATGCTCATTTAATTTTTTATATGGTTTATGGTCTGCGGACTTCCTTGAAAATATGGAAGACAGTGATAACAATTATCGATGAAATGAACCGTGATGATAACATTGTTAATAATGGGAAGTGATAATATTGCTAGATCAATAGATTGAAGATCTGATTTATGATCTTTCGTGTACAATTTTCATATTTCATCATCCTCAACATATAGCGATTAACTTCAGACGCTCATGGTAAAAAAAATCAACTATACGTGAAGCAAAATAATTATTCAAGCAAATTAAATGCTAATTTTTTAAACCATTAGCTGTTCATTAATGAGGATATTAAACGGCTTCATGTTGTAGCATCAAGAGATGCGCTGCAGAGAAGAATTATTGAGATTCTGATGAAGTTTAAGGAAATCTTTTGATCATCATCATCTGAATTTCACAGTTAATTTCATCTTAAAATTCCTAAGCGGATTTTCTTTCAAATGATAAATCTTAATTTCAGGGACATTGGATACTTTCACAAAACCATTATTAGACAAAATACCGAATACAGTTGGCACAAATGATGGCCGTTACTTAGCTGCCCATTTCAACAAAGAATCACAAAAATTTATTCCAGAAGTGTAAGAACATATCCTTTTAATAAATATATTAAAGAACTGTTTGCATCATTTTAACATACTTTTTGCAATCCATTTGATTTCTACGCATCGAACACTTATTTGGGAAAATTCTCGGGAGCGTACTCATCATGACTGTTTATACAAATGTTTCATAGGATGATGGCCGCAACGTGAACAACTTCCTGATTATTCTGTTATTCTAATATCTGATGGGAAAAAAAATTAATGCCAAAGCCTGGTGAGTTACTCTCTCGAAAATTTTCCCAAATAAATATTCTGATGTGCAACAAAACTTTTTAGAGTTAAATGATTTTGAAGTTGATCTAAATTCCAGGAACAAACCAGAATGGGCTGACCTGGATTTATGGATTGAAGAACCGGCAACATGGTCGTCTACTAACTATTCTCTCAAATTAAGTAAAAAAGAGCGGAAGAAACAAGATATTATTCATGGTAGGAAAAGATTTATTTTTGTCTTCACTGCATCTGTAATTATCAATTAATTATTTTATTCATTCCGTGTACTGTTAAAAGATGTGAGTGAATGGGATTTATTTGAATTGATTTTTAGATATCTGTTTTCAGAGCTGTATTTAACTGAGAAACATCACTGCCAAGTACTGGTAATTCTTCAGCAAGTAAGTTTTTATTATTTAATTTAACTGTTATTACGATGGTATTAAATTTTCATAAGTAAGAAATGGCGAAGGAGGAGGAAAATGTCAAGAAGCTCTTTATATATTTCGGAATCTGTTTACTGAATGGTTTTTCAAATTTTGTTTCATTATTAACAAATTTCATTGATTTGTGAAGATGAATTTTACATTGATTTTAGAGTAGCAATATGCATTCTGCATTAAACATATGTATGACGTAAGTTAATTCGAAGTTATTTAGAATAACTTTGTTGAATAAAAATAGATTTCTTATTTTCAGGTATATCAAGAAGGACTTCGAATAAAGGGTATTATGGATGAGGCAAAACAGAGCGAATTGATTCCACCCGTGTTGGATGCATTACTTGATTTTCATCTTAATTTTCTGCGACAGCTGAACCAGAAAAGATTAGAAACAGAAGTTGTTAATTCGATAGCAAAAATTATTTACTCAGAGGTAAGAAATATGTGGCTATTTTGTTGTTTCCATAATATTTTCATATTCTATCAGAAAAATGGGCAAATTTCGATATGATGTTTTTGCAGAAATTATAATTTTAATATTTAGAATAGTTGGAGAATACATTTATAGCTGGATTTAATAGCTGAGTAAATGATATTTGGTTTGTCGATTTATTTTGAAATCAGATACAAATGGTTCATATTGGAAAGTTAAAGTTAATGGTGCCCAAAATGTTTTTTTTTCTCAGGAAAATTATCTTTATTTCTGATAATCTTGCAGCGTTATAATCAGTTTCTTTATTGAATTTCTGCTTTGCTGATTGCAGTAATATTTTCCTATTCTACACTTTGCTGTTATAAACTCAGCTGATAAATTTTGCTTGCAGTTTGAAAATGGAGAACGAAATCAGGCTGCAGTATATGCTTATACGGAATTCTGTTCAAAGTACGATCAATGTGGTCGTTTATATGACGAATGGATGTTAAAAAATGCTGAGCTTAGGAAATTTTTTGATGTAAGAAATTTGATCGATGTCAAGTTATTTTCAAAAAAAAAAGTCATTAGCAGACCAAATTTATGTAAAATTTCCGATTATTGAAAGATTTTTATTTTTTCCAGCAATATGAACAAGATTCAACTTATAAAGGACGAACGTTCAAAATGTGTTTGCTGCTAATTGCTCAGAGATTGACTAAATATCCTGTACTAGTTGAAAAAGTGAGTGTAAATCTACATTCTTTCTATATGCCATAAATACTTCTCTATAACTTGTTAATATAACTTATCACGAATATTTCAGTTGGCACTGTTATTTGGTCTTAGTCTTTATGCAGAATCAAAACTAAATTTAAAGGGAAAAATTAGCAGAGAAATGATGAGGCATCTAAAAATAGAACCGTCACAAATGAAGACCATACACCATAAGGATTGTCAAACTTTTGATAAAAGACAATAAAAATAGTTTTTTTTTCAGAATAAATGACTTTTATTTATTCTTTTTTATTAATTGCCTAGTTTGTAATAATTTACATATCGAGCCAAACAAGAACTTTCCCATTATTTTCAAACAAAGGATACAAATAGTGGACGATATATGATAGGATCAATATTTCTTTGTTACTTTTTAAAATTGAATTTGGTTTTGTTAAAAATATCTCAGTAGACTTTTGGATTTCTAAATTTCATTGACTTATTTCCTGAATACTGACGAGTATAAGTTGTTGCAGATTACTGAGATGGAAAGTGGTGCAGCAAAAGAAGAAAGCGTACGGGCTCATCAAGCAGTGAAGAAATTTGCGATGCATGTTAATAATGAAATTGCTAAGTTAGAAGTATGTAGGCGTTGGGATCGAATATGTTCACAAATGGATCATTCATCAAAAGGTCGATTTGGACCGAATGATTTTTTTACAGTACGTTAATGCAATTTTTTTAAATTGATATTTTGATCCAATTTTGCTCCAAAAAAAGGATGCGTCATATTTCTGTTCTAGTATGATGATCTCATATTAAATGGCAATGATGAGAAACGACGTGTAATTTGCATAGGTGGTGCAGTTTGTCAGAATTCGCAGAAAAAACAAACTGAAGGAACAGGTAGACTTTTCGTTGAATGATAGCTTTTTCTGCCAATTTTACTTTTCCTATTCATTTCGATTTTTACTTCATATATCTTTTGATTTCAACTATCGTTTGATGAATAATATTATAATTCGTTCCCGACATTACATGATATCTTCCGATTTGCTGAAATTTCTGTTCTAGTTCATTTTTTCAATTATGAGACAGGGAATTTACAAAAATGAAAAAAAAAAGGATAAAACATTGTTATGAATTAACTGAAATTATATTTTAAAGCATTTTGGACATATAGTTGGTTGTAGAATTTTGTTCCACTTTATTTGTTGGCAATTTTTATTATGCACTGGGCATATTATTATGAAACTTTTTCAAGTTCTGTAACATATGTGCTCCAATTAGGAGGTACAAATCAGAAAACATAAATATGTAAAATTAATATTTCTTAAGAGATCTTTAAATACATTTCAGAAGTAGTATTAGTATTATTCGATGATATTCTGATCATGTTGACAAATTCGAGTAGCAGCAAATATGTGTTTCTTGATCGTGGATCTGGGGTTTTTTTTTCCTTTTTTTTTTGAGATATAAAAGCATTCATTTATTTAAACATTGAAAGTGAAAAAATCAAATTTGACAGAGTGAGGAAAAGAAATAGTGATATTAAGCTGAAATATGAGAGATTAGGATATGAAGAAGAAAAGAGAGATAATTTGAAAAGTATGGGAGGATGGACTGTGCTCTCTCTCTCTCTCTCTCTTCAAAATTTCACTCATTTCAACCAAAGAGAGGAAGAAAAGAGGAGGAATGAGAACTACAAAATGCCGACTGGCAGCAATAATATTTCGGGTTCTTATCCGCCCACTTTAAACTAACGGGAAAAAATAACGAAAAATAAAAAAAAAATTTTTGAATAAATCAAAATTCCCATAATAATACCCCATTTAAATTAGCATCAATTCAATTAGTCCTGTTAAGATTTTAATTGTATTAAAATTTAAATAATTCACAAAATAATATATTTACATAAATTTGCATTTTAGAGAAAAAAAAAGAACTTACTGGAATATATGAAATAACTTGTAATAATAAATTATGATATGTTTTAGGAATTTTTAAAATTAATTGACTTAAGCATATGCAACATAGTTATTGATGCTGAATGTTAGGACAGTATATCAAATCATCATTAATCTCATATTCATTATCGATTGCAATATGATAGTTAAACTGAGATGAGAGGAAAAAGGGACAAAATAGGACCTTAAAGAAGTAAATAGTCAATTGGTTTCCTTTGCAGGCATATAATGCTAAATAGCAGCTCTCAACTCTGACTGCTATTTTATATGAGTAAACGAAATAGGTGGTAGTGGTCAGTAAACAAATTCGAGACCAAATCATTGATTGTTGATCGATAAGTTATTTTTTAATGGCTTTTTTTTTGCTCCCTTTTATATTCATTTATTAAGCAAATATATTAATTCCTTTCAAATTTTTGTTACAATTTTTTTCCAAAAATTTCTGCATTTTCAGTCTAATAATAGAAATAGATGTGATTAAAGGACGAACATTCCCTGCATGATAATGAGCCAGGAAATTAAACTTGGCTCATTTATTATCATAAGTACGAACGGTGTCTCCTGAAATATCAATACATAGACAGGAACAGACACACACACACACACACACACACACACATACACACATACATATAGAAGTATGTACAGACAATTACATACATCTGAACTTTTATTCTCAAATTAATTCTGAGAATTGATTAATATCAAGAGAGAGAAGAGAGAGAGAAGAGAGAGAGAAAGATGATTTTATGGTGAAGGCAATTACGGGCCATATCTATCAATGGAAGATCACATTTGTTTTACTGATCTACCTTTAATTTAATATTTCATTTTAATTTTCTTTTATCTTTTGATAATATTCAATGTTACGCATGCATGTAATCACGTTACACACGTGATAACGTCATTTAGAATTTCACGCTATCGTATCATTTTTAACTTTTTGCTGCATAATTAAAACAAAGAAGTGAAGTGTATGACAAATGAGAGATGCTATTGTGTAAATGCAACGATCGGTCGGATAAGGCAGACGATAAAAATGTGTCATTTGCATAAGGCGGAAGGAAACATACACAACAACATAGAATACACAGATACACAAGATGGAAAGGGAGAGAGGGAGGGAGAGAGAGGCAGGGAGAGTGACGTGCGGCACATCTCCGCAAACGTTTCGTCATGAGAATGAAAGTGCTTTGTTGGTTGATGTTACGTTGTGTGTGTGTGTGTATGTGTGTGTGTATGTGTATGTGTATGTGTATGTGTATGTGTATGTGTGTGTGTGTGTGTATGTGTGTGTGTGTGTGTGTGCGCACTTTACTCCAACTGAAATTTAATTTGATAATAGACAGGCAGAAAGTGCACTCTACCAATTGTTGATCGTATCGACTATGTGATATTATCAGTGCTTCTTCGATCAATTAGGAATGTTCTATTCTTATCAATTTAAAAATCATTTAATGAAATGATTAGTAGAAAGAGTGGACAGTTTAATTAATCGTTGAAATGTGAAAAAAAAAAATCTGGTTTGATTTAAATCATCTATGGGAGAGAAATTGCACATTTATTTATTGGTTGTTGTATTCTCTTCATTATCGAATTTTAATTCATTAATTAAATGAATGAGATTTCTTTGGTAACGAAGGGTTAGCATTTTCATTGTAAAATGATTATTTGCTAAACACTAAACACTCTTCTTATTAATAGTAGTAAAATTAATAAAAAGTTTGGAGGAGAGAATTTTTCTAATACAAATCAAAATTTATACTGAAAAATGAACAAGGAAGGATGTTGTTTGAAGATGAATGGAATGAATTAACGATGACAATTTATGAAAGAAATAAAAATTTAAAAGTGAATAATATTTATAAGTTATGAAAAGAAGAAATTGCAAGCAATGTCATGCGCTATGTTTTGCGAGAAAATTGAAAATTTTAAGCTGTTGATTGAAATTTCATTGAAGCTTTTTGCAGTATTTTTGCAGTATAAAGTTATTGTTTGTGATTAATGTTGAATGTTTATTAAGCTTCTTTTTTTATACTAATATTTTTTAAACAGTTGATTGAAATCTCTCAAATAGGAAGCAAAAAATGACGAGTTTAGGGGGAAAAAAGAAATCTGTTATTTATATTAAAATTACTAAAAGTTAACTAAGAAAGTGACAAAGATTACAGTAAAGCAAAATTGAAAAAATTTTTTTTCTTCTTCATTTTTCATTTTCTTTTCCTTGAAATTTCAATTTTCTTTGGCATCTTTTCTGTTGATGAGAACGTTCTCAATTTTTTTTTTTTTAAATTTACATCTTACTGTTGTAATAATGCTATTTATCTTAGAGTAAAGGTAAAAGTTCATGAGAAGAAATTATATGAACATTTAAGATATCACAGTTTGTTAAAGTGACTGTTCAAAAGAATACAATAATAATAGTACAATAATGAAAATGAATATGCTTTACAGGTTCGCGTAGTAAAATAAAATATAAAATTCTTGCGAGATAAAGTAAAATATAGAATGATAAAAGTTATGCAAAAAAAAATTATGCAAAAAAAAGAAAAACTAATTTAAAAATATTACACAAATATTACACAATATATGTTTGTGCAATATTTGAAAAAACTAAGAATGTAAAGGACTAACAGAATTAACACGTGAAATTGTATCATACATTTATCCAACATATTCATGATAACAACACCTATTTCATGTGCATGTATTATCAGCAACCTATTGATAATGATGGAAGTGTCACATGAAGAGAGGAAAATTTCAAGTTTATTTCGAGAAGAAAAAGCATAAGAAAAACTTTCGTAACGAAAATTTTTTCATAAGAAAGAGGGATCAAAATTTACGCAAGAAATTCTGTTGCTGTTCAGCACATAATAATTGATTATTTGGAACATTCAGTTCCAGTAAGTTTTTTCATTTCTTTAAATCAAATTCTCAGAAGAAGCAAGGAAATTTTCTCACTTATGTACTGTATTCATAATAATAATGATGTATTCATAAAGAATTTTATTGATTAGATATTAGGGAATAGAATTATCCAATTTCACCATGGACCATATAAAAAATGGCTTTTGTTGGATATCCAATTAACTTTGTCAAGTTCGTAATTTTTGCCGTACGGATTCATATTTTTTAAAAATTTCTAATATTTTCTCCTCATTTTTCTATACTGTTAAGTAAATTTCAACTTATTAGCTTTAATTTTTTAAATAAGCTAACAGCGCCAGTTTTTCTTCCCAAAACACCAGTTTCATACAATTCTTCATACAATTTTTTTAAAAAAAAATTTTATTCCATAATATCATACCAGATCATGATAATATCTGACATTCACGAATATCAATTGCTCAACGAATCCAATCCCAATTACTATAAAAATTATATCCAACAGTGATATCTCAGTTTAAGGGAATTTATTTAGAAAATGAAG
The DNA here is from genome assembly GCA_900537255.1 of Acanthocheilonema viteae. Lineage (NCBI taxonomy): Eukaryota > Metazoa > Nematoda > Chromadorea > Rhabditida > Onchocercidae > Acanthocheilonema > Acanthocheilonema viteae. The sequence continues at coordinate 17,225 of UPTC01000637.1, read as the reverse complement.
AGACATTGGACACTGTCAAAAGTACTTTGCAATTTCTTAATATATAATTTAAAAATAGCAAATTCAATTATACACGACTGATGCTTCACAATTTTCATCCTTCAAACATACTTGTGCTGAATGATAAATTCGATTGAATATAAGAAAAACATTTTCTGATATTGCATTAAATGCAATTATCCTCCCATAAAAGTTCGCATTAGACGCATAAACTTCAATAAAAGGATAAAAACATAACAAGCACAATGTAGACAAACAAGAGAAAATGAGAATAATCTATAACTGATTCTGAACATGTGCAATTTCAGCTCCTTCATTTTCTTCGCTTTCAAACATATCGTGTTTCCATACTTCATCAGCTGGATTTTTTTCAGAGCGCTTTTTATGGTAGGATTCATAATTATCGTCAAGGGTATCATCGTTTTTCCGTACCTTAATCCAATGTTATTATTATTATTATTATCAAATATGTATAACAACCTAGTCACAGTTATAATTATTTGTAAATTACATTTCTGTTTTCAATACGTACAACGATCTAGTTAACACTATAATTATTCATAATTTATACTGGAATTTTTTCCTATGTTAGAAAACAGTATTTTCACTAGCAAAGATGAGGACAATACGCTAGCAAATATTTCATTTCCGCAGACGCCAGCTTGTTTAGTTGAATTAAAATGGTAAAGAATGATTGCATGAAAAGATTTCGGGTTTTTTATATCAATTTAAGTAACTGAGATCACGACATACAAGTTTTGCTGAAGAAATAATTGTAGTAATAAAAGCAAATTATCTCTAATGAGGTGTAACAAGACAAAGGACGATGTCTATAAAAAATTCTTACTACCATTCATAAAGCTGCAGTCACAAAATCTAATACGAAGACAAAAAATTCGGCAGAACAAAGATGAATCAGGATAATTTTATTAAATGAAAAAAGTGATACATTTCACTTAGTAGAAGATTTCTATACTAAAAATAAAATCTATACAAATTTCGTTCAATAAAATCTACGCAAAAGTCCTATCCAAGAGCTCGAAACTCTTTTATATGAAACATAGCGCTTAGTAGAATTAAAGTCAGTGTAAGAGAGCACGAAGCCTACTAAGCTAAACCATATAATATAGCAGTTCTGTTTCTACAAGATATCCAATGTATAACGTATTCGAGATAAACAAACATTGCAGAATGATTATTATGTGGTAAAATTATGTACTAGATTAATCACCGTATGATTAGAAGAAAAAAGCAATAATGTATAAGAAAGCAAGGACGAAACAGTTTTGGAATTCATTTTTTTTTTTAAAAATTCACGACCAAAAAGCTAACATTATCATTTTTAAAATACATGACAGGCTTCACAATTTGGAAGGTGTCATCGATCGTAATTGCGAGAGCGCCGATGGCATAATAGAAAAGATATCTCGCCAGAGATATAAACGAGCAGTGGATTTTCATAAAAATTGAAATAAAACAGTTCACAATAACAGAATATGATTCGTTAATAGAGAGAATGAGCCCAAAACATTTCATTTTAAAAGAGAATCTGGTTGAAAACTGAGATAAATTTATAATACCTTTCGAACATTTCGCCAGCCAACTGGTAGCGATTGCCAGCCACTGTCACCAGAAGCGGAATATCTTGATCGAGATACGCGTGCAGGCTTTGTAGCTCGATCATCATGCTGCAAAATCAGGGATGCATGAAACATAAAGTTCCAGGGACCGCGATAGGAGAGATATGTCATAGCAGCATTAATTTGAAGCGCTATATGACAATTTATTTCAATTTTAATAATTTCAAAAAATGAGATATCTAACAACACGTCAACAGGACTGTATTGTTCAATAGAGCATATCTTTCGATGATTAAACGATCTCACACCAAAGACATGAAATAATTTTCTGAAGTTCTCACTATTTATTGCTAAGTTATGCATAGTGCATTTAAAATACTGGCATCTTTTGTGCAGAAGATATTACCGTAAAATATGAACGTCCTGTAGGAACTTTACATGGGTCAAACAGATTCATCACCGGCTTTTCTTCATCGTTCATTGATTTATTTTGCTCAGTAGCTCGCTGATAAGATTGCCGGCTATTACGTCCTGCAAAAATATGAAGAATCATCCGGAATAAAAGACAAAAGAATCATATCTAATATGCAAAACTTTACTTTTTACCTTGAAAACTAGAATGGTCCAGTATTGTGCAAAGTCTAAGTTTATCATCGGCTTTATGAACACATGAAGATAATCCAGAAAATGCTAACAAAACGAAATAATTTTTAATAATTACATAAATTTTCTCTAAGAAAGTAAACATTTCTTGAATTCCTAAAAAAACTAACCGATGTGTGTACGTTGATCGGCCAAGTCGCCTCCTCCAATGCCGCGTCGTAGCGGATACATCGGAGTGCGACGACGGTCCATTCTGTAAATAATATTTATTTCTAACCAACATTCGGCGCACATATATACATATGAAGCCACAATACTTGGCCAAAACGACTCCCTTTCAGCAACGTTAGCAAAAAATAAAAACAACCATCTGATTTGGGGCTCTCCCTCTCAAATACGTGACATCACACATACAGAAATGTCACCAATCGTCCACTTACCCTTGCCTCATTCCAAATCCACTGAAATAAAAAAAAAATGGTAGGGAACAAAAAAAATCAACAAACGCAATGAAAAATTTTGGTTTCTTCATTTTTTTTTTCACAAAAGTCTACATACGTACAAATAAAACTCACCTGTTTCTTGAGCCCCAAAATCCACGCCTATCCGTTGTGCCAGCAAATTGGCGATATTGTATTCTTTCAGGACGATTCTAAAAAATTTTTGAAATTATTTAGACTAACAACTAAACTTTCTGGATAGATAAAACCATTCAGCATGCATCCTATGTCCTTTTTTCGCATGATAGCTTTTAAATTTTGAATTGGAACTACAAAATAATGATAAGCAATTTCTGCGTATAATAGTATATTTTATATCTGCAAGAACCTCACGTTAATCAAAATGTTTTTTTTTTTTTAATTTCAGTAGAAAAAATTTGAGTTTGACGTAATCGAGTGAGAAATACAAGTTGAAATCTAGTCCATTTCATGAATCATTGACTGGATCATATGACGATTTGGATCTCTTTTTAGCATGGAAAAAAATCCAATCTTAATGAAGTTTTTCAATACACGCTTTGTTGTGTTTTCATATCACTAAATTGTTAGTACTAAACTATTATGAAATCGGTATAAAAAAAGACGCAAAAAAATAACGTGAAAAAATAACGTGGTATGAAGTAATGTTTTTATCTCCAAAGCTACTCAATTCTCAAATTTCACTTATCATTATCTTTTTTAAACTTCGTTATAACGTTCTAAAAATAACGTACTTTTTAACGCCATTGATAAAGAAAAACGAAATGTGATACTTTAAAACAAGATGAACATGAAAAATCATTTACTTGAATGCCATCTTTTCCTCGGTTTGCTGAAATCAGTTATATTAAGACAATTTACATTTAACAGACTCAGAAGACTTAGAAGCATAGAACACTATAGCATCTATGATGAGCAAATATGAAATAAAATTCCAGCTTTAAAATAATCTGCACTTCCTAGACCGTTTTAGGTTTATCTTTTCTTGTTAATGATACCTTGACGATAAAGGTTAGAAAACTAATCATTCACTATTCAACCAAAACTCCAAAGTGCTGATTTAGCGTCGACAAATCTTATAAGGCAATTTTCGAATTTAGCATTTAGTTTTTCTATTTTTCATCCATCAGTTCTAATCCTCCTTATTACAAACATGCACATACAAATAAGCCATGCAGAGACAAAAAAAAGTATTAAAAAGCTAAATGGAAATATTCCAAAAAATCATAAATATGCTAACCTGATTTCGACTGTTGCTCCTTTTGACTTAATGCTAATATGTCAAGCTCGTTAACTGGTGACGGTTTCGATTTTCGCAACGGTGACGAGCGATGGATCACTTTCTTCGAGAGTACAACTTTAGAGGAATAACTGGTAGTTTTCTTCGGAGTGCTGCTGCGACCGCTGCTCTTTCTGTAATTGAGTCGTTCCCGTCGGCTACCCGAACTATCTCCCAATGACCGCCCTGACCTTTCCCTTCTGACTGCACCTGAAGACCGACCTTTCGATCGCATACCTATCTTTCATGCGTTTATCACACTTCAACCTAATATTTAACAGGATAAGCAGAAATGAGTCGCGATGCAACACAATCGTTTCACCCATCTTTGATTTCTACGATTCGGAGAAAGTTATGTTTTAGATCGTTAAGTAAATAGAGGACCCCAAGGATTATTGTCTACGATTGGGATGAACCAGGCTATTTGTAAAGGAATAACTTACAATTAAAATGAACTAGGCCATTTGAAAAAAAAAACTTATATTGAAATAATTTAAAGGAAACAGTGCTTTTTTTTAAACATATTTCTAATGCAGATGATGGCTATGATAAGCCAATTGGAATTGATTCGCTGGATAATAAATTTAATTTGTGCTTCTGCGGAACATTTTAGAATTTTCGTCTGTTTATTTCTTACACCAATTACTTTAAGATTTTTAAATGCATTTTTTGAAATTCAAAATGAAAGATTTGTTAATGCAACGGTAATGCCTCAATCATCACCGTATATTTATTCTGAGTGAAAAAGTATTTGCTGAATGAAGTAAAAACAATTAACACATACTTTATAGTTATTGTTGGAGATAATTAATTATTCATTGTGCAGATGTTGTTTGCCACTTTAAGTCGATTGAAATGTAAAGATGTGAAATACAGCTATTCATATATTATTCATATAATTGCATTATGCAATTTTAATTTCAGTTAGCAATTAAATTATTTGATTGTTAGCTAAAATCGCTAATTTCGTTAAGCAATTGTGGTTTTTTTTTTGAAATTATGAGAAACAATGAATTACAATCATTAAAAGAAACCAATTTAATAAAAATGACTGAAATAGTTGATATTACGCCTCTCATTCATTGATTTAATGATCGCATATTTAGAAGATTGAAAAAATAAGAATGCTTTGGAATCAGATATATTCAAAGTAAGAAAACAGACTAAAAAGCAAACTTCCCCTTCAAGCACTACGATAGAGATTTAATCCACTGAGATACTGCGGGAAGCGATATAAATGAATTAATTATACAAATACTAAATTTGAGAAATGCAAAAATCAAATTTTTCTGTAGATTTCTACAGAATGATTCATAAATTGGGCAACTTCACAATCTGCTAGTTTCTGATAATTTTAATAATCATAAATTGCTGATCTGTATAAATAAACTTAAATCTCTAGCACATCCATTTTTTCAATGAAAGCTAGCAATCCTATTGGACAAAAAATTTAAAGAAAAAATAATTTGTTTTAAAAATTGAGAAGAAATAAGCGTTCAAATTTTAAATTTGACCTTATCTCCCTCTCTTTCAATCTATTAGTTAATTTCATAAGCATTAAAAGCACATGATAAATGAAATTAATCGAGCTGTAAATTTATCACCTCAAATATTAAATTCATTTATATCATTGAATTTGCTATCAAACTATCACTGACTTAATCTTCTGCTCTTTTTTTTTTTCAAATTATTTCGAATTCTAAACAGGTATACTCTCCTGATACGCTATGCCTAAACATAATAAGACAAATGAATGAAATATTTCATTAAACTTTATTTCTTTTTGGCTACAAATATGGCACATTTGTTAAGTGACTTTTACGGCAAACTTTGTCGTTTGTACTTCCGGCAACTTATTTTTAAAAAACGCAACAAATTATTTTTAAATTTTTGAAAATGAATTTTGATACGAAAAGGCGCAAAAAGAACCTGTAAATTTTGCGTTTTTCTTCATCTCTTTCGGTCCTATTCCGTTCCCTCATATTTGCAATCCTTTTTTCAAAGTATTTTATAAATTATTGCTATGGAGGGAATTGTTTTTAGTCATGAATTATATCAACGAGTATAAGTAAAATTTGTTCCTCTTCCTTTTTTTTTTTTCAATTTTCATTTTTTTTGTAAATGAGGCGAAATGATGATAGCTTTTCAAACAAATGTTTTACATTACCTGAATTTCATAAAGTTAAATGTCATATGTTTTTCTTTTTTTCTCTTTAAATACATATTATTTATTTAAATGACTAAGACTTTTCGTTATTGAAGACAAAATTAAAGTGTTTTCATCCTGCCTTTGATCATGAATTAAATAGCCCAGTGCAGCCACTTCATTGTCTAATAGAAAAATTGATGCTAACATCTCGTTATTTCTAATTATAATTTCATTTGGAGAAGTTGTAAACAAAATCATTGATCTCATGCAAGCAAACTCTTTCTTTCATTTTAATCAGATTTTTCATTTCCTATTCCTTTCCTTATCAACTATTTTTAAGTAAATAATCACCACTAATTAAATTTATGAAGCTATTTCATCAATGAAAATTTAATATTTCAAATTTTCCATCAACAATCAAATCTTAATTCAATGTTTTTATTTATTATAAAAAAAAAATTTGAAATTCTGAAAACTTAATTTCATCTCAACTTCCTTTAGCTGTTTTTTTTTTGTAACCATAATCATTTGTATATCAATATTTTGTTTTTTTATTTAAATTGTAATAATAAACTTCGATATTTACAACTTCACAAATAAAACTATTCCGTTTATTTCATAAATTTGGAAACAAAAAAAGAAATGACATAACGACAATGATTTTAACGGAAATTGATCACTTTTCTAATACATCATTAAATTTCTAAATTAATAGCAAAAATTTGACAATAGCAAAATTTCCATTTATATTACATCCGTAAAAAAGAATGCATGTCTGTCAATTATTTTAGTAAATAAATAAGAGGGCGGTGTAATGAAATGAAATGAGAAAAAGTGAAGTTAGCTGTTATTGTGTGTGCAACATTTAACGATATGCTAACATTTATGTGACGCAGTTTGTTAGTCAATCAAATTTTCTAATATATTTAATGGTTGAATATCAGTAATGGAGCAAAATGGCTTCTTCAATTGTATTTCATACTATCAGTCACTTAGCTTCCGAAATATCCATTTTTTTTTTATTTAAAGTTACTAGGTAGCAATGAAAAGAAGTTATTACATAAAAGTATTATTACGAAAAGGTCAAAGTTGAAACAGGAAGATAAGATTTAAATTTTAGGAGGATAAAAAATTTGAATTTTAAGAATTTAGTTTATATTGAGAATATTTAGATGTTAATAATCAGTTTTTATAATAGTTAATTCTATTATGATGCTTTGCAAATTTATTTCAAATTATATAGTTATTTTAACAATTAATTACATGTTTTTTCTTTTATTATAATTTTGAATTAATTCTGAATTATGAATTAATTCTATCATGATGCTTTACAAAATTTTTTAAATTATGCAATTATTTTTAAATTATGCAATTATTTTTTTTTAATTGTTCCGGATAAGAATTTCACAAAAAGCAGTTTATTTCAAATTTCATTTTTATCATTTTTTTTGTAGAGTTTATTAATTATGGGATAGCAGCAGTTTATATTTTAAAGTTTATTAAAACATCATTTGATTCAAAAGTAATATTTTCATGTTACTATCATTTAGTCGAAATGAACAATTTTGTCGTAGCAGACTTTATAAATTCAAAAAATATGTCAAAATATTGATACTTAAGTACTGACACCTATCTAATGTTGAAATTTTGATTACTATCAACATTCTTTATATTGTCATTTTTTTTTTAACACAATAAAAATTAGCAATAGAAAAAACTGGAACAGATGTTGTTGCAGTTTCCATTTGTATTTGCAAAATTCACAATAGTTTAAATTCAACAAATTTGAAGCTGAATGAATCATAGGTATCCCTCGTTCATTAAATGATAATAGAATATCTATAAAAATTTAATATCAATTTAATTCGTCACCTACATTGACCGTCGTAAGAATTTTTAGATTTGAAAATTTACTGTAAATTGAAAAGCTATCATTTATTTGCAATAAATATAATATTAACAGTATTTCTTTAGCATAATTAAATAATTCATTCCATAAATAAAGTAACGTTGGAACTTATAAATCAATTATAGAAAGACAACAAAATATGTTTTTATTTTTTTTTTTACTTGGAAATCATTCTTATAACGCTTTAAAAGTTTTATAAATGTCTTTATAATTACAGGAATGTAACTTGTTAATTAATTGATGTTTTGTAATCTGTGAAAACATCACATTTGAATTTTAAAATTTTTTTATGATAAAAAAATTTTTATAATTGATTTATCTTTATAATCGATATCATCTTTTATCGTTGTCAAAAAATGATTTTCTGGAGAAATTTAAAGCAGAAATGCATTCATTCTTGTACAATGACAAAATTGTTTTTAATAACAGTAACATAAGAAAATTTTTGAGGTGCAAATATTTGTTTCATATTTGAAAAAATGTTCTGAAATTAATAAATTCACACTTCCCAACATCAACTGACATTTGGCAATTTTGGAATTTAAATATTATTTCTTGCGCTATCAATAAATAATTTCTATCTTCATCCCTATGCTTAAAATTACAACGAAATGCATATATAGATATATATATCATATTGATCAGATAAGATCATCCAATTATTACTGATCTCTCTGTTTACTATTCTATTCAAATAAGCCTTGTTTCTTTGATGATAAGCATAACTATAAAATGTTTATAATTTAAAGAAACAAAGGCATTGAAACAAATAATGATCTGATATGTAATATACTTATTTGTGTAATTTTTTTTACTGATTTGACAATGCACTAAACGTTTTTTTTAATATTTAAAACTCTTGCTTTTTACATAATAGGACAGGTCAATTATATATGAAAATTTCAGGCTTTGTGTGCTTTTAGCCATGAAAATGACATGTGCATTGTTTTTCGTATTTGGTAAGAAGTTTTTTTGGTTTTGGGTTTTTTTTTCTTTCGCGAAAAAGTTTATGGAACATTATTTTTTTTTTTGATGATATTTCTAACATACTCTATCAATAACTTTAACTTATAGTAAATGAACCAAATAAAAGTTAAATAGTTTTATAAAATTTTTTTGGAGAAAAAAGGTTAAAATTTTTTTGGGGAGATATTTTCAAATTTTCTTATCTTTTATCCATTAAATTATTTAACCTTCTAGTACTTAAAATCTAAATCAGTAGTTGTAATATTTGGAGAAAAAAATGCAATAAGATTTCATTAATTTGCAGTATTTTTATGGACAGCAGTAGTACCACAAAGTATTGGCAAAATTAGCCAAATTGAAATTCCAATAATGGAATCGACGAGATACAAAAGATGGACTAGACTGGAACCAAGCGTACGTTTCTTTGATAAACGATGGACCAGACTGGAGCCAAGCGTACGTTTCTTTGACAAACGATGAGAAGTTGAAAGCAAGCGAAATCGGAAAAACATACATTCCTTTATTATAAATTTTTCGTTTTTTTTTTGTGATAGCAACAACAAATAATATTTGTAATTTCTTTTTCCAAATTATACATTTTATTAAACAAAAACAACGAAACAAAATAATCAAATAATTCCGATGGATATGTCAATTCTCTTTTATCTTTCAGCTATTTCTTTCATTTTTTTTTAATTTTTTAAAAATTCCCATAACTTTTGAATGGAGTGAATTTTAATATTTTAGCATCTATCAAATTCTTTTTTAAATGAAAATATCGATGGTTCTTTTAGCACCCAATAAATTTTGACCTACTTATTCCACTAAACCAAATAACTTTATTTTTCTAAATAAATCCTTCGAACTTTTCGAATATTAACCTATTTTAACAATAAACTTTTTGAAGAATTTTCTTTTTTTTTTTTTAGAGATTTTCACGACATCTTTATGATATAGCAATCTGTCAGGCACTTTTTTTATCGTTAACACTTTCATTGTTTTATGCTCGACTAAAGTGAAATTTTCCAAGAAGAACAGAATAAAAAAAGAAAAATGAAAAAACACGACAATTTATAATACATTTCAATGTTGACTTTCTCGAAAATATCGAATGAATATTTGGGGAAGTCATTTCGTTCTCAAATTAATTTTAAATTCTTCTTTCTCATCGTAAACAATTATCTGTCAATCAGTCAAACGATGTTAACATTCACATGTTAGATTTTTCTGATGAATAAACAACAAAAATCATAAAATTTTATTGTAAATAAATATTTCGATTAGCAAATAAATAAATCAGTGACATCGGAAGTTGGTGATAACGTTATCAACAATGGAATATATAATCCTAATTACTACAGTAGCCAATAATAATCGCCAAAGAAAAAAGAAAACATCGGAATGAATACCATCAGATTGCTCTCATTAAAATAAATTTTAAAAAGTTTAATTGGATTATTTCAATGCTTTAGAAATGCAATAAAATTTTCGATATGCAATGACGATGTTCCTGTTAGTGAACCATAAACATTCATCTACCATAACACAACTACGTAAATTTATAATTAAAGAAAAAATAAATGATAAAAAGTTATGATTGAGTCATAATTTATCAAATGCTTATCCTTCAATTATAATGAATAACATGGAAAATAAATTTCGAAAAATATCACACTAAAAATTGTGAATCAATTTAACGTATTAAAAGAAATGGATAAATTTTTACATTTAAGACTCTAAAGATGACAATAATTGTGGTGCCATGATATGATGATGATTATTGAAATGGAGCGTTTTTCTTATCTCATTTGTTAGCCATTGATAATATTCAAATATCACACATAAAGTCCAAATATTGAAGACAATTGATAATAATAAACCGATTAACGATAAAATTGTAAGCAATATATTTGCTAAAAATGATTATAAAAATGTTTCGAGAGAAACTATATCAAAACATTTGCAATTCATTTTTTGTTTTTACAATTATATTTTACTGCTAATGAATAGAAGCATTGTTGATTTCAAAAATTTAAGAAATTTCTTCATAAATTCAGCCTCAAGAAAGAATCAAAATGAAAAGCTGTTGAAAAAAAAAGCTTACAGTTCCGAAGCATATTGTTGGATTGCGCCAAATTGAAAATATCCGCTACTAAGGCTGCTATGTTAGCCGAAAATTCGCTATCACTTATTAGTTGAACCAATGTGACAATGAATAAAATAATTAATGCCACACACCATGTTAACTGAACGGTTAGTATAATGAAATCTTTAGGTCATTTGGTACGTGACATCTTTCATTTCGTATAGGTCACCATCATTTACGTCTACGGTATGATAGATTTTAAGAGAACAACCTATCACGTCGCCGATATTTGAGATTTAATGTTGTGAGGGAGAGAAAATAGGAAGGTTAAGGCAATAGTTTAAATGCAGTTCGGTCGAAAACTCATTAGAACTTTATGAGATATTTATGTTACCTTTCTGCTAATGTTTGCAGTTATTTTAGCAGTAAGTTGAAGTATTTACATTTGAAATTTTTGAAAGATTACAAAAATGAAAATTTTTCAAATTGAAATGTGAAATGCATGAAATTCAAAAGTGCGAAAAAAATGTCACTAACAGTGAAATAAACGTAAGGTTTCAAGAAATTAGGTCGCATGTGCATTACTCCATAAAAAAGCGACATAATTGAAAATATATCGATGAGAATAAGGCAGAATTCGATACAGAAATGATGTGATGTCCGATTGATATCAAACCAAAATAATATTGCATTAATTAATGTTGACAGTAATGAAAAAATTCCAATCGTAATTGTGCCATGCTAAAATTTCAGGGTTAAATTATTAAAAGTCAAGAAAAATTGAGCAGAATTAAACATGCATCCTTAGGAATTTCTTTTTTTTGCAGACAATTTAAAAATTTTTTCCTATTCTTATTGTTTTTTTATTTTCGCTTCTTTTCTTTTCAAATTTAAGAAGAAGGCATTATTCTCTAGCAAAATAGTTTTAGAAATTTAGCTTTAAAATAGGTATTGAAAGGATTTTGCATGCAATTACAGTTAATTAAGCTAACGATGATAAAATTCTTCCCATAAATATTTTTATTTTAAACAAATTAAACGAATTCACTCACTTAGCAAGTAAGAGAGTGATGATATTTATTCATTTTTACTACTAAATGAGTGCATTTAAAAGTTTTAATTTTTTTCATCAGTGATTTTAATTGTCAACAACAACCTTTATATGAAGCAATCCACAACAACAACGATCCGATGTTATTATGATCATCAATAAGGTCAATGTTGAATCAAATCGTTAGCAAATTCCAAAAAATGAATGCTAATATTTTCATCTGCAAAAAAATAATATGAAAATTGACGGAAAGCATTGTTAACTGATAGCCGTAAAAAAGGAGATTTAATGGTTTTAAGCAATAATTCCATTCACGACTGGTAGAAAACATATTTTTATTGTTCATAAATTTAGCAAAAAATTATTGAAGTCTAACAAAAAAAAAAATTATCAAAATGATATCCAAAAAAATGCCCATTTTCAAAGATACAAATAGTTTTTCTTTCAGCAAATTTAATAATTATTATTTGTACTAAGACTAACTGAACCCATTTGACGAGTAATTTCAATAAATTCAGTAAATTAATACAGAAATGGAAGGAAAGATAATTTGTTAATATAATTTTTGAATTGGCATATTGTTTTTTGGAATTAGCATATAGCACCTTCTCACACATACAACAAGAACATGATGCAAATCAAAAATTTTAAAATTTTCAATAAATCACTTTTAAATAACACAACTAAATACTGAAAAGTCATAAGTACAAGTCGATTGCTGTTGATTCCCGTCAAGAATTGCAAATTTTCCCACTCATCAATTGCTTCCATTATTTAATATAAGTTGAATGATTTATTAGCATCTTTATTTGATGAGTTCTACAGAGAACAAACTCTTACTATCATAAATGTGTGCAAGTTTTGATGGTTAATAGTAATTTAACCTTGCAATTTAGCTTTGCAATTTGAAAATTGAATAAACTTAAACAAAATTATTTTCTTAACAGCATATTAATAACTATTGAATTTAGAATCATCATCCATTTAGTCATTGTTGTGTTGGAAATGTTATCAGTATTATCAGTACAAAGAATGACTGAATTGCAGAGCTGCTTTAAAGAATGTGAAAATTTGACTAGCACATTTAAACATTTTGCTTCTTAACTGAAAAAAAAATAATAATAATAAATTGAAGAGAAGAAAGAAGCAATTTCGTATTCAATAAGAATAAAACTCTTACGGGCAATGATGATAAGAAATGAAATAAATTTTGATCAATTCCTGCATACATTACAAAAATTATTACAATTTCATGTCTTACTATACTTTGATCATCAATTGCAAAATTTTGATTTTTTTAAAAGATCAATTATTAAAATTCATCAATTGCAATTAGTTGACTGCTAAAAAGACAAAATTTGTAGTATAGGAGCAATCAATATTTCACTGAATACTAAAATTTACAATTAAACTTTTATTAAAAACATTTGTGTTGTTATCTGCAAGAAAGGAAGCATTGAAAAGTGATATTGCCAAACAATTTGATACTTTAAAGTCTTTAGTGAAAGGTAACATTGAAAAATTATATTTCAATTGATAAAATAACCAACCAAATAAAAATGTTGGATAATAAAATGAAATGGCTAAGGAAATATAAATTTATTTAATAACATCTTGCAGGTGTTTTTTTATTCAATCTTGTAATGTGCCTTTTTTTTTCAGGAAACCTTTTTTTTGCAGAATCAGTGGTAAAAACGGATCAGTTTCGAGATTTGAATAAAACATAAGTAATGGAAATTCATTTTTAAAAAAAAAAAGACTTGACATTTTCTTTTTTTTTTGAAAAGAATGTCTTTTGCACCTGTTTCCAGATTCAAACGTTAGCTTTAAAGAAACGGAAAATGAGTAACCATTTTCTTCAAGCATCTAAAAAATTCTTAAATGAAAATTTTTATAATTAAAGATATTGGTGTTCGTTTTACACATTAAAAAGTTCGGAATATTTCGAGATGTTAGCCTGAAATTTTTTCCAAAATGAGGTCAAAAAATTCAAATCAATTCGGAAATGATTTGAATTTTTTAATTTTATAATTTTCCAAGGATTAGATAAAGTTAATGTTACAATGTTCACATTAAATTAATGAGTGATAAAGCATTTGAATGAAATAAATTGTAATTTTTAATAAAATTCAGATGCTATAAAATTTATAATAAATGAAAAATTTTTAAGAGAGTTATTTCAATCAAAATTTGAACTAATCACTACAACTGAAATTATTCACATTTCTGAATTCAAACAATGCATGAAAACTATAGCATTACACTACTTCGAAACAGTTAAATTTTGAAATCAGTAAGAATGTGGTGGAAACATTTAGCATGTGTAGTGTTAGCGCAATTATCCGTTTACTGCTTGTTTATTAGCTGCCACCAATTCTGTAATAGAAATTTGAAACGAATATTTGATGTTGATTTTACAATTATCAGTTATAGTAAATACAACTGATCATTTACATGAAATCATTTATAATACTTTATCATTAACCAATGATGATTTCATGATATCATATCACTATTCAATAATTGCATAGAACAGAAATATGATAGAATAGAAAGGAATATTCTCGGAAGTTTCAAGCAGCATAGAAAATATTGATAACTGTTTTTAAAGCTCAAACCGGTCTCACAAAACTTGATATTAAATGTGTTACCTAATGGCTAATTTTAAATTAGAAATTTGCATTTTCTCTTTTGGTACCAATAACTGTTTATATAAGCTAACAGATTCCTGCTAACTCTAATAATTTTGCATTAAACAAAAATTTCTATAGCGGTCTCTGTAATTTTCACGTTTGTGCCTCATTTGAATGCTTTAACAATTATCTTTTACTCAGTATTTTGTATATCCTTAAATTTATCTATTTACCATTATATTATATTAATCGTTTAATTTTTAATTAACAAAAATTTATTTTTAATGCAAATCATTTCAACAGTTTATTATAGCAACGAAATATAGTAATAGAAAGGCAGTGAAAAACGGGAAGTATGCAAATTTGAAAAAAATGCTTCTCACTAAAGCTTAAAGCATTTATATGCTTCATCTTGATGATCTATAGACAGGAACATTTATATATAATTTTTAAATTCAAAAAGTTCTCACTGAATTGGATTATAATTTTATTTGATAAAATGATAGAGATTTCAAATAGCAATTTAAAAATTGGAAAAGAAAAATATAAAAGAAGATAATCGTTATCCTTTGTTTGAAATACGTATAGCTGTGTGGATCGATGTATAATTCATTCATTGTTTCGGTCGGTCGATCGGTCACAAACGTGTAATGCGATCTTTACCACTTTGTATAAGCGATATCGAAACTTATGATCGATTATTTCTCACAATAATAACTGATATTATTCGTAATATAACTTGAAAACAATAATATTAAATTCAATTAATTCAAAAATGAAATGTAAAAATCATTAAGTGATAAGAATGGAATGTTTATTAGATGATTGACTTGACTTGATATAGAATGCCATTATCAAAAAAGAATTTCAATCCAATTAAAATACGTTCAACATCTGGTCCAAAAGGATTTTTTTTTTTTTGTTTTTAAATCTTTTGCTGGAAATTTACTTCCTTCGAATTTAATTATTTCGCAGATTTATTGTACTTTATCATATCATATATTGTATTATCTCAGAATTAATCATCTATTCATTATGCAAATTAGCCTAAAGGCTATTTTGCAAACACCAAACAAATTGCTTTATCACGTCAGGAATAGCAATGGATAGTGGAAATGCTAATGAATTAAGCTTATTTCAAATGAAATATTTACAAAAGATTAGGTAAAGAGAAGCAAGATAAGAGAATACGAAAAAAAAAAAACGAACATATTAAAAAAATCATGTAACTTATAAATAATTATCATACATCAGGAGTAATTAATGAAGTGAATTCAGTATGCAAATTTCGCTCTTCTTTTTTTTCCATTTTTTTCTCTTCAGATTGATTTTGTTAATTTAAAAATCATGAAAAGATTTCATCAATTTCATATATTACTCTGTTTAATCTTTATGAATCATAAATTGCTTTTTCCATGTAAAGGTCATCAATGTCACATCTGCAACTGCTATCATAATTGAGCATAAATCTTACCACTGAGAACTCTTTTATATTCAAAACTTCTTTGTCACTATCATTTACTAAGCAACAGACACTTCCTTTAAATACATAAATGTGTGTGTGTGTATGTGTGTGTGTGTGTGTGTGTGT
>UPTC01000636.1:0-30897 GCA_900537255.1 Acanthocheilonema viteae | reverse complement strand
TGAGTACGAGTAACAGCGTCAGAAGTTGTAGATTCATCTTACGTCGCTCACCGCGTTACTAGCCACCTCTGAAGAAAGTTGAAGTTGCGCTTGTTGATCCTACTCAATCTACGACTCGATAACCTACCGTTGATAAATGAGACTTTGTTCTACCCTACAGGTATATATAGGTATATAGAGGTAGTAGATAGAAAATTGCCCAGAAGTATTGTGGATGTGGAAGGTAATGAATGATATGCCCTTGTTTGACTGATATGCAAATTCGACCTCTATTCCATCTCTACATCACATATACTGTAGAGAGAGTAATGACAATTTCTATACAACATCCAAATGAGAAGATTGGATGAGATGGTGATAATATAAAACAATAATATATTCATCACTTAAGGAATGTTTAATTTTCATTTCAGTAATATCGAATTATTTTACGTCCTTTACACTTTTCTCTTTCATTTCACTGCATCCTTCTTAAACGATAACTTTGTAAAATGAGTAACAAATTTCATGAAACCACTATATTGTTATTTGCAGTGTCTCGAAAATTTATCCATAGTAATGGCAGGATCGCTTACCGGATGATATTAAATGCTAATCTAGAATGCACATATTTTCGGATGAATTTTTTAGCTCATTAAGTTTAATTATTAAATTTTGAAATGCTATTCATGCAACTGTGGAAATAGTGATGTCTCCATGATATGAATGTGTTGAATTATATTCGTATCGCAAAAGCTGTACGGGAAGAGCGAATATATGTATCATTAGGCAATCATGTCATGTTATCACATTATCGCATAATTTTGACACGACGATATCGCGTAGTTGTCTGAACGTTGGATACGATCTTATGGCGTAAAAATGAAAATTAAGATTTCATTTTTGTTCCACTTCATTTTCAATTGAACCCTTTTATTTGCTCTTCAATTAATGTTTTTAGATAACAAACCACGTTAATGCAAGTCTTACATAACCGAAAAACAGTGGATGATAAAATTCGACAAAATGTGATACTGCAAAATGGAATGTAAATTTCACGAAATCCATAGGTATTTCATTTCTTTATTCGACAAGGCATAAAATATAAATGGAAACGAACTTAACTGAAATTACCGGCTGGAATTATTTCTCATTCTGTCTCGATAATTACAATCGATCACTTTCCAGTTTTCTAGAAAATTAATGCTAGCTGTACAAATCTTGCAAGGTTTTGCACAAGAATGCAAGCAGAATTAGTCTTCAATCAAGACCAGATAGTATCCTTTAAAGTAAATGATTTCCACGGAAATTATTCATCATTATCCATCCAGTACTTTCCGCAGATGTAACAAAATCCATCATTGCAGTATAACGGAAAAGCGGAATGACAGACATTAGAAGCAAATTAATAAGATTACGTTAAAAATTTTTTAAATCACTGGAATTTTTCAAATATAAGATATCATTATCATCATATAAGCCGAATTAAATTAAATGTAATGTAAATTAACAGAAGACCACTTGAACTGACTTTACAATAAGCAAAGTATTGAGTGAATTTAAAAAAGTATAAAAGCATAAAGTATAACTTCTGTTAATCCATATTCTGTTACGTATCTCATTCGTAGCTGTGAGCAGTGATCACGATGGTAAATAGCCCTGTAGTACCAAAGACAAGTTTGACGTGTTATGGAATACGGCATAGTGTAAAATAAAAAACGATAAAGACTAAAGAAAGTAACAAGTTCCATTATGTTGGAAATTCCAGATTAACATCAAAATAAACTCTTTTAACTACAATTCTGTAATCTACGAATTAAATTTTTTAGAAGTCATAATAGTATGCTTCCATTTTGCAAACAGTAGCATAAAGATTTTGAAAGTAAAATAAGGAATCAAAATTGTTACTCGATGATATTCTAAATATGAAACAAAATGCTTTTCCGATAATTAATATAATTAGGGTTACTATATATGCAATTGATGCAAATTGGAAATTCCTCTTGTAATGATGATATTTTCCACTACATTTCCGAAATAATATTTCCAAATTTACACTGTTGTACTATCTTATACTTCGTAATAACAAAAATTATATAGACAATATTGTTAAAGTGATGAAGACAGGATTATTTCTTTCCTGACAAAAATATGTTGTTTCTGTATTTATTGCTGCTTTAACTATCGCAAGTACTGTTTCATCGCAGCAATTATCACCGTTGACAGTGTTTCCGGTATAAGAAACAGTGCAATGAGCGAAACCTTTGCGGATCATCTTCCACAATGTATTCTTCCGGTACGCTCACTACATTCTTCGCTATTTTCGGTCGCCCACCAGCACTAAAGCTAATCTGAAAAAGTTTCTAATATTATTGATGCAATTTGGAGTGTTATCATTCATATAATCAATAAAATTTTCTACTGTTTTAGCAAAATGTAGACACCTTTTCTCTTCAGATTTTACCTGTTTATGAATATCATTCTTATTGATTTCTTCCAGATCTTCCAGATGTGAATGAAATTTATCCAAGACAGTCAGTTTCACTTTCAGAAGATGTTCTGGAATGATCGTTTCCTTAATATTATTTAGTGAAGAATCATCAAAAATAAAAATTTTGAAATGGGTGGTTGCGAAATTCGTCTGCAAAAGTTAAAAAAAAAAACGACACTCTAATAAAAAGTATCATTCCAGAAAACGCTTCACGCATATCTTAGAAGGTATCATCTTAATAAGAGTGAGAAAAAGAATAAATATCAACAAATAATTTTGGAAATATTTTAAGGACTTTAATTTATCGATAGTTCGTTTTCTTTTTTTATAAAAAAAAGAAAAATAATGTGGGAAAATGGAAATTGAATTCCACTTTAAACGAGCTATTCGATTGATTCATCAATGCCACCAATCACATCCAACAACGTTGTCTAATCAACCAGAAAAACAATGTAAATGAATTTTTTTCTGAATATTTACCGAAAGATAACTCATTTTAATAAAGATGAATAATTTTGAAACTTATGAATGAAATATTCTACGGACATCTCGCATACTATTCCCAACCAAATTATCTCCTCAAATGACCGTAAAAAAATGATTAGTGAACGCATCAATGATGCATTCCATTGATTGCCTATTTTATTTTTAATTCACACTGTTCAGCAATTCATAATTAAACAGTCCGTTATGAAAAAATTTTTTTGAAAATTTGTTATATATTTGATACAGTATTAAATTATCTCAACGAGAAACGGAATAATCTCTCAGAGGTGAAATTTACAGTATGATAAAATCAAGAAGTATCTTTTAAATGCTTCAGATATGTTACAAAGATGATGATGCATGTTAGGTAGCTGAAGTTAAATAACAAATAAGAATTAATGTTACAAGAAGTTACGGCACTTCAAAAATCTATAATACTTAAGCCAGTTGTTTGTTTTGGCAGGTTAAATTTAATCAATCAATCCTTTCAAGTAAAAATTGACTAAATTCAATCTCCAAAACAAACAATCAATTTACAGAATGTCATAGATTTTTTCACAGATAGAATGAAACTGGATGGAAAGGACACGCTATCATTCCAAATGAATTATTAAAATTAATTAAAGTCTTAGTTTCACTTGCAAAAGCTAACCAATAAGGTAACCCAAGCTAACATCATCAGGTAGCCGGAGAAGTTCACCAAGTTCTTCAAAACCACCGTTACGAACATATGAACTCATTTTTGAAAGCAGTGATTTCGACAGGCAGAAACCAGCTCCACCGGTTGCAAACCAAAATGTTGCCTACAATAATTTACTTTGGCCTCAATTTCGTCAATCAATTACTCCAATTTTTCATATATGAAATTTTTTTTTGAAAAATACAGCAATAAATAAATCATTTAAGAAATTTCAAAAATTAAAGCGAAAAAAAGAAAACGTGAAAATGTATTTATATCAGGACAAAAAGTTAAATAGCATAAGTCATTTCTGATCTTTTTTTTTTGCTTATACCTCAGCAATAACATTTTTTTTCTAATCGAATTTTTTTTCTAAAAATTTCATATAAAAACTAATAAATAATGATATTAGTGTAATTGTACAAGATATGAACAGACCTTAAGGACTTTTTGCAACAAACTTTATAAAAATACAAATTTAAAAAAGGAATAAAGAAACAATTCATTTTGTAGAAAATAAGTCTTCTTTCGAGTTAAATTAAAAATAAAAGAACTCATTTCGTAATTTCAAATAAATTCTTTATCTTACAAAATAGGCAGCAAGCGTAAGAAAAGCTACCATATTACGGTAGCAAAAAAAAGTTATGCTAATGACAAATTTAGAAAAACAACCACGAATCCATAATTGATTGGGTTTCAATGAACGCATACTTTTCCAGGAGCGGAATCAACCCCAACTGGTTCCATTGTTGATGGCCTTCCCAGGTACCAATCAAGTTTTGGATCAAGCTTTTTTAAAACGCGTACTAATTCAGCAATATTTACATAATTGTCGTCGTCAAAATGACAAGCCCATCTGAAAATAATTCCGTATTTCAACACCCAACATTTACAATATGGAGATAATTAGAAATAATTAGATGAGATTTTAAAAGAGTTAAAACTTCCAAAGATCAAAGAATAAAAGGAACATAAAGTTAGAGACAATGACAATTCGGCTTTCAAAAAGGTTTCCAGTGATATAAAGGCTGGTTTAGATGATATTTATGTACCATTTCTTTTAAAAATTAATTTATCATTTGCTCCATCTGAATGTAAGAGTGTAATCAGAAAAGAAATCGGCTAATTGAAATGTAATGTATTTAAATATGATGATGTATTGAAATAAGATTTTCAAAATTACAAAAAATTCTGATTTTATGAACAGAGATTCTGAATAGCCTTTTAGTTTTATTTTAAATGCATATGAAAACGATTGTAAAATTTACATCTTCACTTAAATAGGTCGGCATAATTATTACTGATAAAAGTCGATTTTTGATCTACAGTAGTAGTATGACGGTAACTATAGAAGGTTAAAGGTCAGAATTTATGGGACTTTTTACGATGACGATAATGATGATGATGATGATAGTCGGGGTGCGCAATCCCACACCTTTTGTCATCTTCCAATCGTGATAAACAACTTTTCTACCATTCATTGATGCAAAGTAGTGATTTTTGATTGAAGATTGGGCAAATAATATGGATTTCGGACATTTACCGTTGGAAATTGCGTCATAAACCTCCAGAAATCATAAACCATAAAAGATATTTGCTATTTTCGTAATCCTTTCTCTGATCTTTTGCATTTTCTTCTTTTCTTCGTTTTTTCCTTTTGTTATTTGTAAATTTAAATATTTTTAATGGATTATTTCACACAAACAAAATTGCGTGTAATTATCCAAGGAATTCACTCTCAGATAATGCATATCATAGCTGATGAATTTAAGAAAATTTTATTTAAAAGAAAATCATCTCTTTTTTTATTCCAAAGAATATAATTTGAAGCAAGAGCCTTTTTTGAAAGGAAATTCTAATTTTTTTTCTCTTTTTCTTTATTTAAACCAGTTGATTTATTTTTCTCTGAGTATTATCTCATCAGTAATTTTTCTGTTTCAATTTAATCTATCTGTTCATTTTTCATTGTTTTTTTTTTAAAAAAATTGTAAAAAAAATATTGCAAAAAAAGAGCGAAATATGATGAAAGAAATTTAAAAAATGAAAAATGCGGTAGGTTTATTTGATAGGTTGAAGAAGCGGCATCGATTTAAACATCAAAAAGAGGAAAAGACTTGAGGGGGTAAGGAAGGATAAAAGACGGGAAAATGACGGATGTGAGAAAAATGAATAAGTCTGAGACAAAAAAGAAGGAAATCACATGGAAATAAATTACTATCAATTCATCGATCACGCGGAGAGATAGAAAACGTACGGATAGTGAAGAATACTAATTATCATCCCATAATTACAGATGACTTCGTCGTCACAAAATATTTTTTCCTGTCAACATTTTAAACTTCCAATTTAGCTTTTTTTTTTGTACTTAAATTTCTTTCCGATATCAATCATATGAAGTATTAGAAGCATTTCCGCAATTCTATACATTTAATACATCATTTTCGATACATTAACTGAATCCATGAACCCCATATGATCTGCTGGAATTCTTCGATCATGAATTTTCTCAAATTTACCAAATTTATCAGACTCCAATGATTATATCATACTGCATTATCTACTAAAAATATTAAAGTTACGCGGTAAGTAAAATGCTCCTCTCGTGTAACATCTAAGAAATAACAGATTTGAGAAATGTAAAGATTACAAGTTGCATGCATGCGTAGCTACAAAATGTGACGGGTCATGGTTGATATAACAGTCTGTTCTTTACATAACTGAAGCAAAAATTACCACTATGCATTAACCTTTAACCTTTCTGCAAATAAAACACAAGAAAGGATGGAAAAGTTGCAATAAAAAAAGATGAAACGAAGAAAGTTATCGTTAACATTACATCTCAAACAAATTTCAGCTGAATCTGTTACAAACTGAATTTTTTTCCTCTCAAAATTCAAAAAAAAAAACAAATTTTTGTTATTAATGCGATAAATTATTATTATTTAAAAAAGAAGCAATTCGAATATAGAGAGAGAGGGAAAGAGAAAGAAAGAAAAGGAAATGTTAAAAAAATAGATTATATGACCTTGAATAAATCATTTTGAAAAGAGTAAATTTGATAGAGGAACGGTGATAGAAAAGGTAGAGAGAAAGATGAATGGTTAGCATATTGAAATGCATCATAAACACAATAATATCTTAAAAAAAAAAAAAGAAAAAAAGAAAAAAAAGATGAAAACCTTGTTTTCTGCGCCAAGAATAGCTCCAATTCGGCATTCATTTTGCAACAAAGACCTTCCCTGAATAGAAAATTAATTTCTTTTTTTTTTCATTACCAAATTAATTCGTGTTTTTTTTCACTAATTCGTTTTTTTTTTTTTTTTGTTTTCCATCCTCTATAAAAGAAGGAGAGAGAGAGAGAGAGAGAGTGGAAAAAATGCAATCATTTGGTTATGATATATTAAATCGGTATAGTTTTGAATAGATTTTCAATTTATAATTTCCATTATTAATGCTGATATGTTGTAATTTGATGAATAGCAAAACATTTGTTTTTTTTTTCTTAGACAAAGGTACACGGGAAAAAAAAGAGAAAAATCAAATTTGCATCGATTTAAAATTTTGGAAACTTTTTCGCACCAAAATTTAAATTGCATTAAGTAATTGTTTGAAGTCCGAAAAAAATCACTTAAATTTTACGATTCATAAATCAGAAGCAAGGCTAACAACAACTATTTCTAGATTATAAGTTTTATCATAAGAAAATGCTAATTATATCAATGAATTTAGTCCCGTAAACTCGAAAAATTAGTACAAAATAGATTGCGCAATTAAAAATTCTCCAATAATCTTCATCAGAACTAATAGGGATGATAAAAAAAAATAATACCTGGTGTGTTCGTTGCTACAATCACTTACAATTAGTTTTCCACCAGTTATCTCGTTTAATTTTGCATCTGGTGTATCAGTTACGAAATATATCTGAAATTTAGGATATTAATTAATAATTTATGAATTTTCTATTATTTTAGCTTAAAAGCTACTTAAAATTATGTAAAATATTTGGATCATTGCCATTTTTGGAGTAATTAATATTATTCACCGTTATTCTGATTGATAATAACAGCATATTATCAGAATTTGCCGTTATTTTTTTTTTTGCATTTCTAAATCGCCCCTCGATGAAGCGATTGGAAGAAAAAAACCCCGAAAATGGCAATTTCTGATAATATGCTATTATTATCAATTTCTGATAATATGCTATTAAAGTATTGTAAGATATCGATCTGTTTACATGCAGTTCACATCGGGTCAACAATTTGTATACTTCATTTTGCTCATCATTTATCTTTTTGACAATTTTGAATGATCATTTTTATGATGAATGATGAAGTATGAGAGATGATGAACCTTACTGTCACTCTTCTGTATAATATGGAACAAAATGATGAGCACTTTGTGTACTCAAAATTAAGATTAGGAATAATATACAATTTCAAGTTTCTTGTTTCTACGAAATCTTTTACAATTTTTATTAAAATTTTAATTTAAAATTCTATACATAGTGAACTAAATTAATATATTGCAATTTCTAAATGAAAAGAAGCAGCGGGAAAAAAATAATGCATTAAATTGTTGTAACAATGTTGAGAATTTTGTAAAATTTAGAAAGATAAATGACGTATTATGTGTCGGATAAGCTAGCAGAGGAAATAAACAGTGAAGAATTTGAATAATGTTTGTTGAGAATTATTGACAATTCTGATTCATTCTATAAATCTTTCATTTCCTATGACTTTCGACATCTTCCAATCTTTCCGCTTTTTTTTTTTGTTCACTTTTTTTAGTTTTGCTATTTGAAAACTAAACTTTTTTGTAGTTTTTTTTTTTTTTTCGGAGGAAGAGGTGAGAGTATATATTAAGGTAACTGATCATTTGTTCTTGCAAACCATAAATATCGTATACATCGTATATATACATGAATATGTATATCATCATGATGCATCAATTGGCTCAATAGAAATAATTAATGCAAATTAGTAATTCAGAAGAATCCATAATTAAGAAGAGATTCCAACATTCCTTCGAGATATTTGATAAACCATTGCATTTGCTCTAATAATGAAAAAAAATACACTATTTAGAATTTAGCTTTTAAAAAATATGCCTTTTTTTCTAAATTGAGGTAGTAAATGAGAAGGCTAACTTAAATCATAGTATTGTGAAATTTAAAATGTAGATTTTAAAACTACAATAAATTAGAAAAAGAATGAATAGAAAAATATTGTCCTGCTCGTCTCACTCATTTGTATTCATTTATGAAAGAGTAAATTTGTAAATGAAATATGAGGGAAAGAAGTTGACAATCAACAATCAAATTATTATCTGTCTACCGTATGTTCAACTCACGAACTTCTGAATTTCAAATTGTTTAATGGCAAATCCATAATAATGGATTATATTCCATAATAATGTGCATCATAGTGAGGTGAAATTTAAAATAAGGCTTAAAAAGCTTAAAAAAATACATTATTTTCTTTCATATGGTAATTTTATAAACAGTTGGTAATATTACTCATTAGCGATAATTAATTGAATTACATTTGATTTAATTAGGAATAAAAAAACGAACATTGTTGGGTGCTAATTGAAACCATGTATCAATTATGTCACGAATACGACTCTCATGAAATTTTAATGTTGTTTTTACAGCAATCACTAAACCATCCAAATCACTGGCTGTTGGCATACGTTCTATTTGGCTACTGTAATGGCCAAATCCCTGAAGATATGTAAAACAGAATATTAAATCTAACAGTTACAAAAAAAAAAAAAAAAATTAAAACGCTTAAATTTCGAGAATTTCTATTGTCTATTATTATCATCAAAATTCGGAGAATGCTCAAGAAACTACTGAAATTTCAGACATACCAATATCATTACTTGAATTATTTCAAAGAAAAAAAAATGAAAAATCAAAAATCAATCAAAAATTTCTCATACATTAATCATTTAAGCAATTTATATCTTACCTTGTCAACTAATAGGTATATTAATATGACAGCTAGAAATGCCATAATAACACAAGCCATTTGTTTAGTTGTCCGCATGCATCACACATTTGGGATCTATTAGGGCAGGGGAGGGGAGGAAAGAGGGAGGCGGAATGGTTGATTTATCAGACCGGTACCGGCACCGGCTTTCTTCAACTCTCCTCCGTATTGCTGCTGCTGCTGCTGCTGCTGATGCTGCTGATGCTGCTTATTTATGCCTTCTGTCTGTTGATGATGGTTAAAAGGGTGTCGAAAAATAATGATCATCGTCTTCTTCCCGATCGCCATTAAAAATGGACCACGCCTTTTGTCAGAATGGCCACCGATAATGGCACCAACGAAAGTTATTCGATTGACCGATGTTAGGTAAAAAACTTTGCATCAATTGTTGGATTATGAGATTAGCTGAATTCGTTAATGATAAACGATGAGAAAAGATGCACAATGATGATATCAGCGATTTTGATAACTGATAATGAAATGGTAATATTACAGACGATACAAACAATATCAATGCATTAATGTCCTTGGATTTGTATGTATTGTGATATGTATAGCTGTATCATTAATATTAATATCGTTAATAGTATTATTGATAATAATGATAACAATGATTAACATTTCAGGCAAGTAATGATAAAAATAAATTTGGTTACTATCTTGACATTAATTGTGTGTTGATAACAAGAATGATGACTTATTGATGGAATCGGTAATTTTAATGTTGTTGTTGTAATTTTTAATTCACAATTGAGATTCAAAGGAACATATGATTCAATAACCTCTTATGAAGTTAAATAAGCATTTCTCATTTATGAATACTCGCAATTTCTTCCTATACACTTCCAATTTCTTCCCACTTTTCATTATTTAATGTCAAATTAAGCTAAATCCAAGTTGTAAAGTGCCGAAATACCGAAACCATTTCATATTTCCAGTATTATCGTTGAAGTTAAAGAATGTAGTCGAAACTAAGATAATATTAGATCATATTCTTCGACAATGAACATAACCTTTATGAGATAAAAGAATAATGATTATGATAATGAGGAAAAGTAATAATAGAGCGATAATAATTACGGTATAGTAATAAAGTGTTAGCAATATAAAAAATTATGATATAGAGATTGATGATGACGATTATCGATAAGATCTTCCAAATTTATGAAAATAGAGCATTATTTAAAACTGATGCATCATTTTACACCGCTTACACGAAAATATTTTACCTACAGAATGAGCTAAAAAATTTATGAATGCAATATATACTGCCAATATAAACTCCACAAACTAGATTTATGATTAACAGTGAAATTAAAGATTTTAAAGAAATTTAAAATTTGATATACAAATTTAAGTGGGTTAAAATATTTTGAAACATTGTGAAAAATTTTTTTTCTCCTTCAAAATATATTAAGATGATAAGCGAGAATGTTTCTACTTCATCTTTAATATTAATCCAATGTTTGTAATGAAATCTATCAAGTATTCAAATAAAATCTTTTATAAGTTTGAAAAATTTCAAATGAAATCGACAAGTTCATTTCTTTCTTCAATTTATCCATTGTTTGATTCTTTTTTAAAACTCATCTTACAAATGTCTAATATTAAAGTGTTTTTAATTTTCTAACGTATTGATAAATTTCATGCAAATGTATCAGATGATTGTGATTGAAACTTTATAAATTTATAAGATATTTGACCTGTACTGTAATAGATTTATGGTTAAGTGCAAAAAATATCAACTGATTGATTCATTAAACAGCAAATTAAATTATGAACTCTCTTCTTATTACCTAATTACATCAACATCAACCTTTCGAACCATTTTCTAATTCCGGTACAACAAAATAACCAAATAAGTCCATAAACACTGTGTCAACATCAGAATGAGTCAAAAAAACAAAGTGGATTGATTGCATGATGGGAAAGATATTGCACCAGTTCACTACGGAAACGGTACTAATTGAATAAATGCATGGGAAAAATGTTGTCAAAAAAGGAAAAGAAAAAAAAAAGGACGAATATCCTGGGAAGGTATTCAGGTCAGCGGAGAAAAAACTGATGATATAAAAACAAGTGACTAAATAATTCATTTCATTAACATCGTGTTAACATCAAAAAGTGAAAAAAGAATTAATTCAAGAAAAGTGAAAAAAATAGAAATATGCTGTTTTCCTTTCATTTTTCATAACTTATAAATTATCATTAATTAATATATGAAGTGTAAAACATATAAAAACTCTCATTTTTTGCATACTGCTTAAATGATTAATGTTAACTTTTCTTTTTGAAACTTTTTCCTTTAACTTTTTTGATGAATATTAGTTCAACAAATTCTTAATAGTTATTCCATGCCTCTTCAAATTATTAGTCTTATTAAAGAAACTTATACGTCAATTTTAAACTGTAATTATCTCACTATAAGTTCCGTTTTTCATCCTTTTCCTTTGGAATTTTAACTAATCTTATTTCATAATTTTTCTTTCACATCATCAAAAAAATTTTCAAACTTAATGTTGAAATGCAGTCGAATAAATGGCCATCAGATATGGAAATTATAACAAATTTCTAAATGAAACACATGTAAATTCAAAAGAGAATGTGATACGATTCATTAATTATTATTGTTTCTTCGAATCGGGCAAATTCCTATTCTTTTGCATATCTTGCACGCTTAACAACGTTTCCAGAAGCTTCAGAAATGGATTCTCGCTATCATCAAGTGCCGAACAGCTATCTCCTGATCGAAATAGACCAACGCAGCAACCCTCAAGTATTCGTTTGCATGTTACATACGATTCTTTTGATTTGTTTTACATAAAGTAATGTATCTTCAAATTCTCGCTATCTTAACACTTATTTATTGACTATCATTTGTATTCTGTGCAAGCTTTTCACCTTTATGCTTCTTACGCACTGATTTGAATTTCATTGTTTAGCAAAGTGAAAAATTTTATATTTATAAGCAGGTGGCGAAGTCTGACCTTATCTATCAAATAATAACTGACCTTCCAAAGTATGTGAAATTCTCCATTGTTGATAAGAAAATTAGTCCCATACGGACAAACGTTAAAAGCACATGCACGTTTTTCTTCCGTTCTGCATTCTGTGTTTGAAGAACACTGACGTGTTCGAAGACGTTTTCCACAACCGCCACATTCTTGAGTGCATGGACCAGTCCATTCCGTCCACTCACCACATTCGCAAACTGATTTAATTTTCCAAATATTTTAAGTAAGATATGGTCATGCTTTAGAAAAATAAAAAGACGTTTGGCTGAAACTATCCATCGAGAAATGTAAAAGAAATAAAATTATAACCAGAAAATTCTCCGAAATTGATGAAATAAAAATTCGAAATTATTTCGAATAAAAAGTTCTCGTTAAATATAACAATTCTACTTAAAATATTTGGAAAATTAAGGAAAATTATTTGTTCACTTACGAATAGATGTATTAAGTTTGATCTATAAATGAAATTAAAATTATCATAGATAAACGGGAAATAATTTACAGTTTTGAATTCCGATTGGAAGTGATGGTGGTGTACGATACTGCTTATAATCTTCAGTGACACTTCCAATTACTGCAGGCGTAGTTGTCATATTGGCAATAATCATGATATCGGTAGTTATTGGAATTATAGTAGTGGCACCGCTTGTAATACTGATATTGCCTTCTTTGCGTAATTTTCTTTCGTACGTGAAAGCAGTAACTGTTGTTGCTGTCGTTGTTGTTGCAATTGTCACATTTTCAACTGTTGGAATTGTTAACTCCAATGTTTTTTCCGGAATTGCAGTCATTTCGGTTGGTACGACTGATATCTGAAAAATTCTTTGACATTAACAAATTAAAAATATAATTTTAAAATTTCAAACAAACAAAACTTTTTCTCTCTTTTTAACAAATTAAAAATAATTTCAAAATTTCAAACAAACAAAACTTTTTCTTACAACTGTCTCATCGTCTATATTCGACCAAACTTGAGCTTTAAAGCCATTTCCTGTATCACCAAAACCGCGAAATATTACCAACATTTCATTTGTAGCAGATTGAAATATATGGCGTGGCGCTTTCGAACAGCAAAATCTGAGAAGTTACAAGATAACTATCATTCACTTCTCATTCTATAGGAACCAAAAAAAAGCATAATTAATTATGTTTCAAAAATGACAAGTTGACACATTCTTGCGTATGCATTCATGTATAATCAAGCATGCATATAAGATGCGTATACAAGAGCATTGTGAAAATTATACAAATTAAGTACAAAAAAAGTTTCGAAATGATCTTTTACAAAATTTAAAATTTAAGATTTAAAAAATAAAATCAGAAGCAGCTTTATTTTCTCGAAATAGAAAAAGAATTTTAAATCTAACGATTATAATTCATGAAGATAGCAAATGATTGCTCTTGCAGAATCTGTAACACTTTTGTCTCCTTTTTAAATTTATAACTTCCTCTGCCAAGTTATGTATTTTAAAAATTAAAAATTATTGAAATAGCTCATTGCTGATTATTTTCTTTACTAACCGATATCCAGTAATTCGAAAATCAGGTCCAGTTTTCACCTCTACATAAGACTTATCACACGTGTCTTCGCATTGTAATTGAAATTGTTCAATAAATTGAAAATTTACGAATCCACCAGGTAGAGCTTTAAGCAACCAAATACACTGATCACCGATGTTGAATGAATTTGGATAATTTGGGCTCGAAATCGTAACAGGCATCTTCCTCGCCTAAAAATAACACCAAGCTTATAAATAGGAACAATTTGACGTCACTAAATTAAATGAAACTGATTACGCGTGATTTTCTTTATCAGAAAGAAAGTTGAAGATCTGCCACACTTAATTATCAGTTTTTTTCTTCAAAAGTTTGCAAAAACTTTGTGACAATGGATGTTTGTTTTTCGACATGTCTTTCAATATTGATATTGCCAACCATCGCTTTTCTATCTTTCAAGAAATTTTGATCCTGCTCTATCTGTTATTTCAATTTCAGAGCAAATATTTCAAAAAAAAAAGAGAACGTATTTTAGCAATAAATGAATAAATATGTGACAAAATGCATTACTGCTAGATTTAAATTGATCAAGCTAAAACTGGAATTTTCGTTTAAAAATTCAGTCTAGATCGGTGTCGAATTACGTTTAAATGCTAAAAGTTTCGAAAAAATTAAAAAGATGAGTTAATAAAGACTAAGCTTGAGTGAGCCATTGTTAGTAAATGGTGTTGTGTAAATGTATAATACTGAATTAGCTCATAAAATTCAGGTAAGTTGTGATAAACGGAACTGGAAGCAAAGAAATACCTTTGCGACAAGAAATTACTACTAAGTGCATATCAAAGTTAAACTTTATAAGAAGCAAAATTAAGGCTAAATAAAAGCATTAGAAAATATTTTCCAAAAAATATGAAGTTGAAAACTTTTAAGTTAGAAATGTTCTTGGAATTAGTTTCACCTTCTCCTAACAAGTTGTCGGTGCCTTTACCTGTTTGAGATAAAACTGCAAAGAGGTAGATTATTTTAATTTGAAAAATTTTTTGATACAAAAAAAGTATGAAGAGTATTTTGGATAGGTTAACTTATTGTTAGAAGTTAGAAAGGTCAAAAATAGCTTTATCAAGTTAAATAAGAAATATAGAGACAGAATAAACTTCATTGTTAAATATTTACCATAAAGATTAATGAAATTGGAGAATAATGATTGAGGTTTCTTTTAGATTTTACTTATTTTCATGTAGATCTATCAAAATAATATGGAGAAATTACGATTCAAAATATATAATACATTATGAAATAAATAAAAAATTCAAATTAGAGTCAAATTATGAAAAATTTTAAAAAAATTATTAAAAAATCAATTAAATTAATGAATCATGATGTGATGATATTTAAAATGGCAAATAATGAATGATATGATGATATTCAAATCTAATGCATATGCAAATTTGCACGGAAGATTATCCTATTAGACGTATAAAAGCAGAAGTGACAAGCGAACCAAACATTGTTGCACATTGGTACACCTTCAGTGAGCGCGTAGCCTTGTATTCTTAAACCAATTTAGGATGCAGCGGACGGAAGATGGCGGCGATGCGGATCAACGGCGTCCGGAATGGGATGTAATGAATGATTTCTCTCTTCGTTCTTTCAATCCTAATCTACCCTTCGATTCTACCCAATCCAACGATCCGTACGAAATTGCAAGGTAATCAGGAATTTTTTTTTTTCTCACTAATTCTATTACGCTTATTTCTTGCTTTTTCTTTGCTTACATTCCTATTGATTGAAGCTAGTGATAATGATTCCCAAGGAATTCCAGATATTTGAATGAACTAGTGAAAGAATTGCGTACGTTGGATACTCTCAAATTTACTCGTCCCAACAAGCTTAATCATACTTATGCTCTTCTTGCAAACGAAATCGATCGCATTTGGACCGTTATCTATATGCGTGCGCTACGTGGCGAGCAAGTAAATAATTCGCAACAAATTGTGGTTAGTGTTACTCCATGCTATTTTATAATTCCTAAACGCATGCTTTCTCTTTTCTATTAGTTGTTTTGAACTAAAATTTCAGAAATTATTATCCTAATGTTTTCCATTTTCATTCTTTTTTTTTTGAATGCAGTTTAGTGATTTCATGCATTTCTGTAAATGTTTTGTAGCCAGAAGGGTCTTATATCACGATCCAGGAGAAAGTTATGATTCCCCAACGCCCAAATTCCAAATTTATTGGACGCATTCTTGGACCACGAGGAATTTCGGTGAAACAACTTGAAGCTCAAACCCACTGTCGTATTCTCATTCGTGGAAAAGGTTCCATTAAAGTAAGGCTGTTTGATCCCACTCATGTTATTCTATCACAGCGTAGCTAGGATTATACCTCGCAAACCAAATAAATTAATAAATGACGGGGATTGATCCATCCTATAATGCTATTGCCTTATATCGATCAGTAATCGTATGATCTATGAAGTTGAATTAAAGATACAACTTTTTAGGATGCTCGTCGTGAGGCTCGTCTGCGCAATCGTCCGGGTTGGGAACACCTCGCGGAGCCTCTCCACGTGCTCATTACCGCTACAGACTTTTCACATGAACGCTGCGTGCAGAAATTGGCAGTTGGTGTGCACTGTATTAAGGTATTGCTTAGCACCAACGACGATGAGCATAAACGTCGTCAGCTTGTCCAACTTGCGATTATTAATGGTACTTATCGCCCAACGCACGCAGATTATCGAGGTTGAATATATAGAAGAATACACGAATATTTCATAGAATGACGATATATTAATTTTGTATCGCAAAATAAAGTTAAAAATATATGTCTCTCTTTCTTTATTCATCTCCCCTTTTCTATCTCTTCTCATTTTTTCATTCCATCTTTTTCCCTTCCTCTTATCACGATATGTATACAGGATGTATGTATGGATGTATGTATGATCAAAATGTATGGATGTATGTATGATCAAAATGTATGGATGATTTTTTCTTCCTTAATGTTAATGAATGAAGATGTTTTCTTCCCAATGTTATTGAATGAAGATTTTTTTTTAATGTTGGAGAATGGAGATG
The DNA here is from genome assembly GCA_900537255.1 of Acanthocheilonema viteae. Classification (NCBI taxonomy): domain Eukaryota; kingdom Metazoa; phylum Nematoda; class Chromadorea; order Rhabditida; family Onchocercidae; genus Acanthocheilonema; species Acanthocheilonema viteae. Next base: position 13,681 of record UPTC01000636.1, on the reverse strand, counting down.
TTTTCTTCCCCAATGTTATTAACTGAAGTTTTTTTTCTATTGTTGAATGAAGATGTTTTCTTCCTTAATGTTACTGAGTAAAGATTTTTTTGATGTTATATTCTTAATCAATTTCTATCTTCTCATAACTTCAGAAATTAGTGATTCTGGTTCCACTTAGGGAAGAATTCAAAATGGTTGGAAATTTCTTCGAGAAAATCTATAGAAGTGTTATTAAAAAGTAGAAATATCCTATCAAGATTTTATTGTACAGGCCTGTGCCGAAAAGAGTGCTTGCTCAAAATCTTATTATATAAGTCTATGTCTAAGAGTTCGTCCTGATATTATTGAAATAGCTTCGTTTATGTCTCGAATAGCAATGATTGTTACGGTAGTCAAATTAGAAGTATGAATGAACTTACAAGAAGAGACTTATCAGGAACTATCACTCTATCGTACAACTCATCAGACTTTTCCATTCCTATTCCCCTGCATAGGAATGGAAAAGTCTGATAAGTTGTATGATAGAGTGATAGTTTCAACAATGAACTTAGTTTAGTTCTTCAAGAACCTGACTAGGGAGAGGATTGAAATAATGAAAGACCATGGAAAGATTACAATCTGCGCTTATGATTTAAGCGCGGCGAAACATATGTTATCGGAAGCATTAAGTAATCTGGAAGACTTTAATCTTATATCGATTCCTTCAGTAATTTCAATCATCGATAACTTAATCAATAGGTATATTAATTGAAATGATTTGATAAATTAACCATACATGAATTGACATAGTTATGCTATTATTAGAGAGAGTGTTGCACCAAGTGCCAAAACAATAATATTGACAGTAACAATAAACGGTAAGATGATAAGATGAACTACTTCAGAAACAGAGAGGCAAAAAACTGAAAGTGTGAAATCATTTTCGAAAATTGTGAATTAAGTCCGTGGCATAGGAGAAGTGTCATACGGGAGAAGTATACCGTTAACCCATGACGTGATAATTTTTTTGATTACAGAAGAAGTGAAAAAACAATACTTTAATAAGAGCTCCGCAAGATGTATATTGAACAAATTGACAGGTACGACCTGCGAAACCGTCTGGACACAAACATTTCTCGCAATTATTAGGATTCGGATAACCATTATGATCGCAATGAATATCAGCACATTGTTCCGTACAACGATAAGCGATATTTATCTAAAAAGATATATTCTGAAATATCAATGAGAAACAAGAAAAATAATATCATTTTTAGGAACAAACTTTATAAATCAAACGAAAAAGGAATATCAATCAATAGCATATATTTATACATTTAATTAATTATTTTTAATTGGTAGACATATTTATACATTTAATTAATTATTTTTAATTGTATAACATGATCACGGTAGATAGTCGCAAAAAATTTAATTAGCTTAAGAATTTGAGAATTAGTAGTTGTGAGTCTTTGAGGATATTCTAGACTTTTTTAAAAATTCTATTAGCTAATTTTAATCTATCGATGTTCGTTTCTGCTACCTAAACTAATTTTTAGCTCAATATTAGCAGAAAAATTTTGTGACTGATAGACTTTATGCGTAAACAATTTTTATCAACTGTGAAGTACTACAATCAGCGTTTGAGAAGGAATTTTAGCAAATGTTAGCATTTGAGATCTCAAATTTACAGTTATTGAAATTATCAGCCATTTGATGACAATATCATTAATGCGGTTGTTAGATAAAGCTTAACAGCTGCATAATCCAAAAATGATGGTCCTTCACGTTGTCCAATTGTATATTGGTGAAATTTATCACGTGTTGTAATAGCTGGCACGTATGGATCTGCTGCAAATCCATATGGTCCATAATGCATTACTGATCCTATAAACATAACAAAATTAAAAAAAATACCTATAGTTGAAAAATTTTTTCAAATTAAAATTTCAAATGAATTAGTTTATTTTTGCCAATTTTGAAATGCAATTAGTATATATAGCAGTGAAAATATTATTTTCAAATTATTATTATGGAAGAAAAAAAATTAACCAGTATCATACGGTAAATTAAACATATCGGCTTCATATTGTGATAATGGGAAAAAATTATTCCAACGGTTTAATGGAATATTGTTGTAATTAATAAAAATATGATTTTTCTGATCAAGACGTGCTTGTTCATGAAATATTCCCAAGGTATGACCAATTTCGTGTGATATAATACCAATAATATCACATCCCGGTGTTGAAATTGAAATTCCCTAAAATTTTTTATTGGAAAACATTAATTCAAATTATCAATTAATCTAGAAGTTTTACCACTTCTTTTTTTCTTATATTACTGATGATTTTATTTTAAAAAAAAAAAAATCAAAAATTATTCGATAACAAATTTTGCTTCCAAAATTACTTGCGTGCCTCCTGTTCGGCCGACAAAACTTGAACATCCGCCACCATCGAAAAATTCAATTCGATCCACATTTGGACCATTTTCTTGGAAACGTATGCACGTTCGTTCTTCCCACATTTTCATTGCTGCGCGAATTTTTGCACGCGTTTCTAGTGGAATTGTTTCCGCAAAATCATAGCTGATTGGATGCTTACGATCCCAACGCACATAAAACGGTTCAATGCCAATGCTTCTAAAAAAATGTGAACAATTAAATTTTAATTATTCAAACTTTAAGCTATTACAGTAATTTCTCATACACTTTAAGTACTTCTTTCTTTCATTTTGTAATTTTAATTTGATTCATAATTAAGCCAAGCAAGAATCTTTGCGGATCTGAACGTATGTTTAATCTAAATTAAAATAAATTCAGCTACGTCACATGCTTACATGTAGTTTTGTGTATGTGTTAGAAAGAGGGCAAAAAATCCGGTTTTGGGCAAATTAAAAAAGCTGATGACGTAAATTGTAGCTTGTGCAATTAAGTAAATTTCGTACAAAAACGTCGATTAGTCATAGCGATAGAAAAGAAAGAATAAAACTGATAGAATTTGAATCAAATTAATTGTGTATGTTGTTTATAAAGAAATAAAATGTGATCGAAATCAAAATTTCTTTTTATGTTGCTGAAATGTAACAAATCTTGGAAAAAATTCATGAAATCCATTAACAATACCTTTTTTGGCGTGTAATTTCATCGCCTTTTTCCTTCAAAACAATTTCATTTTTAAAATGTTTGCTTAGCAATTCGGCTTGTTTTTCCGATAAATCAATATCACCCTTTAAAAAAATGCTTATTTTTTGAAATTTTAACATGTAATTCCTTTCGAAATTTTGAAAGCCATTGCAATTTATAATAACGAAAAAATTTTAATATTAATGCCGAAAATACCGTTATAATCCAATTATGAATTATTTCACAGCACGTAAGACGGAAAAATGTTCCGTTTTTTGTGCTTTGCTTTAAAACAGTCTATGAAGAAAAAGAAAAAAAGATAACTTCAGAAGTTATCAATTAAAAATAAAAACTTTGTAAAAGAGAAGATTAGGATTGAAACAAACTTGATAGTATGCATCCGGATCGTTAATTGATAATTCATCATGATTTTGTCTTGATTCAGGATTCTTTCGTTGTAATATTATTTGATCAGCTAATGCTGTATCATCAATGTTTCCGATCTGTCTACAACATTGAAAAATTCATTAATTAAAATAATGAATGATGAATTTATTTAAATAATATCAATTTGACAATACTAAACATTATTAATTTTAGAATTTTAATGTTTAATTTTGATAGAAATTATCTGAAAATAAATAATTGAATTAAACGAAATGTATAACCTTTGTGCTTTCAGGGTGATAAGTTGTTTGATATGATCTAACGTACGACGTGATGCTTTCTGCGTTCGATAATTTTCCACTGAATGAATAAGGAAGCAAATGATAAGTTGAAAGAAGATGATAATTTGCTTCATTGCGATCAAAATTATTATTTTATTCGACAAATCTGTCGAAGATGAAGTAACGACGAAACGAAATCTACACATATACCACAAATACTTTCATGTAAATGCCCCCTTTTGAGCTCTCTTTTCCATTCGCAGCAACCGGTTGATAAATGCTGGAAAGAATTGTCATCATCAGTCATCATCCATTCTTTCCGCCATTTCTCCTAATAAAAAAATTTTTTAAAAAAAGAGGAAAGGAGAAAAAGGGAAGAAACTATACGAAAGTATAATATTATAGTTTTTTACAAAGTAAATCGTATCCGAATATTTAATTTAACCATATTTGACCATTCACGTAATTGTTTTCATAATAAAAATATACGATTTCCTTAAATCAATTAGGAATATCATCGTTATATTATAAATATTTAACCTCACATACGGAGAGAGAGAGAGAGAGAGAGAGAGAGAGAGAGAGAGNGAGAGAGAGAGAGAGAGAGAGAGAGAGAGAGAGAGATGATTGATCACTCATAGAACAATCATTTTGAAATCTTTCAGCACATGCTGCAGAAAGTTAACAATTCACATTATGGTATAAATTCTTTTCTAAGTTTAATCCTTGAAACTCTAAGATATATCATTGCAACAGTCAAAATGATAGGTATAGCGATAAACTGACACGAATTGGGTTGGAAAGTGTAAAGATTATGAAGTTTTTAAAGCGAACTTTGTGATTTTGATCACTGTTTAACTGATAAAATGATTAGCTCGAATAATCATTTCGACCTTTTTTAACCTTACCGATTACTTGTACACTATTCCTTCCAAATATTATCCAAACGCCATAAATTTGCTAACTGAGATAGCTAACGACGTTCTTATAAGAAAGCAATAATGTTTACGATATCTCAAAAACCTTTTGTATTAATGATGAATAGCATTAATTAATGCTAAAAATTGGAAAATTTCTCAACATTTTACTTCATTCATTTCAAGCGATGATTTCTGGAAGATTTTTATTCTTTTAACATCCGAACAGATGTTAAAAGAACAAGAATATTTCAGATGTGATTAAAACATTGAAGCAAGAAGTGTATAAGGTTATTTTAAAATGATCAAAACTAAAATTACAGTCCAAATCTTTAAGTTTAGTTAGAGTTGATAATAGTTAGATTTAAAATTGGAAATATTTTTTAATATATAGCACAAAATTTATATGTTATGCATTATATTTTTTACAAAACATTTCATGCATACTTAAAAAAAAAAAAATTCATTGCTTTTGCTTTATTCACAAATTACAATCAAAATTTTTTAAATGAATCAAATTTAACACAGGAATTTATGAGGGAAAAAAGAAATGATCCTATCATTTATTCATTCAAATTAATCGTTCACTTAATATATCATCAGTGAACATTTTTATACTATCATTATTTTTTGGGGCATTTTTATATTTGATTATTAGTCTATTATCATCATCTGTAGTATTATCATCTTTTGCATTCGTGTATTTCGTTGTCGAAATATCCGTTCTAACGGATTTCTTTGAGATATTGAGAATTTTCTCAGAATTTTTGATTGATATGATTGTTTCGGGTACATCCTCCCTATCAGTTGATGATGAACTTGACACATCATTAGCATACATTTTATTTGATTGTATAATTGCTTCAGTGTCATCATGTTCTAAGACCGATACATTTTTGCATTCAGTTTCCATTGAAATGTTGCTATTTTGAGCATTTTCTTTCTTCATTACGAGATCATCATCGAGAATACAAATCATTGAGAGATCATCCCTTTCATTACTATTGGTTGATAGTTTTCGATTGGTAAAACTGATTAAACTATTTGTGGATTTACTAAAAGTGTCGATATTTTTTTCAGAATCATTGGCTCTAACAACGTTGTGCAAAAATGTGGCTTCATTTAGCCTAATATCGAGTATTTTGGTGTGGTTGGAATTTTCTTGAAATGATTCTAATTCTGAAGTGTGTTCAGCATTACCAAAAACATTTGAAACATCATTCGTTTCCTTGAATTCTTCTTTCTTATCACAATTAGCAATATGATCCAAATTATGATGGACAACTTGCTCTTTGTGATCATCACCAATTCCTAAATGACTGAAATGTACATATCATATCAGATACAATTACAATTAACCATAATTGAAGAAATTTTAATTTCTAATAAATTTTTTTGAATTTAATACTATTTCAGATTTGAACAGTATCATTACTTTACATTTTCCGTATAGCTCAGGCTTACTTGTTATTTGCTTATTGTCAGTAGGAAATTCCCACAGATCTTCTTCATCCACATCCGAAAGGACAATATCTTCCATATTATACACGCTGCCAATTGAATCTTGTTGTTTGGGAAATTTTTTTATTTCCTGAACATTACCAATTACACTTCCAGGATGTAGTTCAAGAATTGATAAATTTCGTCATAAAATATTGATACAAATATTCTATTGCAAATTACAAAAACATTACCTTACTAATTTCATTTATATATCATTTACTTAGTTTAAGCTGTTTTTTACTTTCAATGAATAATCTTTAAATTTTTCCAGTACTGTCCAATTTCAACTTTTTTTTTCATATTACAGTTTCTATTTCAAATGGCAGAAATATATTTATCGTTGTTTAAGGTACGTGCAAGCAACTAATTAACTGGTTAATTAACTCGTGTATACGAGTAGGGAATTAATTTTAGCAATATATGTTAGAAAATTTGATCTTCATCTGGATCAAATTAATTAGATATACCTCTTGATCATTCGTTGTCACTTCTTCTGCTGGATTTATTTTATTTGGTTCACTGATAAGATTATCCAGTAAAATACTTGTTATATTAGTACTTTCTTCTTTCAGTCTAAAAATTTAATCTTAACGATGATAATCAATATGAATTAATCAACTTGTTCATAGAATAAATATGGCGAATATTCGAATTGAATGATTTCCTTGCTGTCATATGTCAGTTACAGAAAATAATTATTTCATGACAACAAGGAAATTATTTTTTTCATAAAAATTGAATCCATACAAAAATTAACGATTAAAATCTTTCCAGGCTTATCACATATCATAGTTATCAGCGTTATTGTTCATTGTCATTTGAAATAATTTCAATAATTTTAAGTATATACCTTCTCATTTCGATTCTCATTTCACTATCATCGTCTAATTTATGCTTTTGTTCGTTGAAACCACTTTTGATTTCAGAAACAGTATTGGAAAAGCTTAAATCATCGTAACTACAGTTATTTTCATTGTTGGAAAATGGTTGCTGAGTAACCACAATGCCTGCAATAAAACTATATTATAAAACAATTAAAAAAGTTTTCAAGTAAAATTTTTAAATCTAATCATTATATGCACTAAAAGTATAAGTGTATATATGTAACATCCATGCATATATACACGTAAATACGATTCCACATATATTCCACGTGTTTTTTACGTGTGTTTATTTATATATGCGTCTATATTTATGTTCATTTAAAAATCAAAATATTATATGAAATTTAAGAAAAAATGAAAAATTTTGCAAATGAGCAGACTAATTCAGAAATTGCATAACTAATTCAGAGATTAAGGAATTTTAAAAAATAAACAAACATATTCAGAATTTTTTGTAACTCAATTAAAATGCGAAAAAAAAATGTAGGATAAGATGACAAAAATTATAAAGAAACATTTCAAAATAAAACAATAAATAATAATTGCATAAAATTTTCAGATTATACTATTTTCATTTATGAAGACAACGAAATTAAGAACCATTGGACATTGATGAATTATTATTATTATCATTATTATTATTATTATTGTTGCTGATCCTTGCAACATCGTCTATTTCATTCCTTTTACATTGACAACACCAAAATTGGTACTCTGTTGGTTCCATTTTTTCCGATTCATCCTGAAAAAGTTAGCAATTTAAATTGCTTAATTTTCAGTATAATGCAATAAAATAGTATTATATTGTCTTATCAATTATCAAATTTCTTCAGAAATAAATCAATTTTTAATATCCATTTTCTTGCCAAATACTTTGTTGACGAAAAAAAAACCAAAAGTGAGAGTGGTCGTCAAATTTGGAATTGTTGGTGAGTACAAATAATTCGATTTGTTAAGTTCATATATCGAAAGTGTTAGAAAATGTTTTTTCTGCTTCTTTGCCAATAAAATTTAATTAAAGTTAAAAAATTATTTTTTCGATCGTTTTTTATATTAAATTTTTTTTCCTTTTTATGCAAAAAAAAATCAAACAATGTAAAAATATTAAAATAGGATAAAATTATTCGTAGACTTATGTTCATCATTTTGATGCATTGATATGATCTACAGCGAATAACATTTCAAAATTAAGTAATTAAAATTAATTAATTCGTTTAATCGATATTACACATTGTCTACAAGAAGATGCAAACACTGAAAAACTAGATAGAAATGTTATTGTCTGGAGATCATATTCTGATCAATGAACTAAAATCGCTAATTAGAAACAATTTTAAACATTTTTTAAAATTTATACAAATTAAAAACTATATCAATAATTTGATGGCGATCAGTATTAGATTGATATTAAATATTTAATTCATTCAATCATTACTAATGTAATGCAAGTTAAATTATGTTACCTGGTTAACGGTGAAATTTGTTTGGGATTGCAACATTCTTCAAAATTTTTTTTTAAATATTGATAGATGAATACACGTTATAAATTTCCAACCTTGTTGACGTAATACAAATTATGAAATGAAATAATTTGCAAGTATTTGTTTCCAAAATATCAACTAAAAGATAATCCTTAAAAATATTTGATTATTGTAGAGTTCAACAAGTTTCTTTTTCCATAATTTCAAAAGTTTACGTAAAATATAAGAAAGAATGTGATCATTTGAACGATTCTGAGTTTAAATCAATAACACACATCTCTATTAATAGATAATAAGAGAAAAGCAGTAACGAAAAGCTTGAAATGAAAAATATTATACTTAAGAATTCTTCCATTGTTATCAATGAATTATGATAAAATAAATTCTAAAGAAAAACTTTGATGAGATAATAATTCATTTAGTATAAAATCCTCATTATATCATTTATAACTACTCTTATTAGTTTGTTTATTTGTCATTTATAACTACTCTTATTAGTCACTTTGTCTATTTATTCTTTGTTTGCACAATAATAATAATTACTCTCAATGTATTGATTGGATAATCAATGATTAGTGATAAGTTAAAATTAGTGTTGAAAGCGTATGAAATATTCTATGTGATTTCTTTCAATTGCATCTAAAATTTTCTCATCTTTCCCGAAATTTCAACCCTTAATCATCAATGAACATTAAAATCAGCAACAACATAAAAACTGTACTGTTAGAAAGGAATAGATGAAAAGAGAACATAACATAATGTTATGCTGATGATAACATTCAAATTACAGACAACACAAAAAACAAAAAAAAAAGTTTCTAAATTTATATTTCAAAGCATTTTGTAAAATTTCACAAATGATTCGAGAGGAAAGAAATGCTATAAACGTTTACATTCTAATTTTTGTTTTTTGAAAATCAATACATTTAATTTTACACAAATTTTATTACTATATATATATTTTTAAAAATTTAAATTTATCAGAAATAACGGTAAAAGGTTCACTTCAGTTTATATCATTTTGATAAAAATGAAACATTTATTTATTTTAAGTTTTGATAGATGACACTTTACAGCTACGCTTTTGTAATACTTCAAAGAAACGGAACTCAGATAACTTTCAGTGTAATTAAGTTAATAATTTTTTTTTCTTTTTGATATTCTCAATAATTAAAATACTACTCAAAAATTTTTTGACAAAAATAAGAAATTCATTGAAAAAGATTTTTGTCTTAAATAAAAATATCACTAAAAAAATTGAAAAGAGTTATTTTTAAAATCATTATGAAATATTTTTTTTAAAGAAAGCATATCTGTAAAATATTTCTTAAAAAATGATCCAAATTTAAACCATTTATCTATTATATTCAATTTTTATCCACTAATAAGATAAAAACTTATTAAAATCAAATAAAGAGAAGGAAAAACAGAGGGAGAGAGAAGGATGAAAAAAGAGAAACGGTTCATTGAAATGATTGAAAAAAAAAAAATTCACAGCTTATCATCTGAAAATTCAAGGAGTTTGATAAAGTGAATGAAAGCAATAATATCAAATTTTATGAAAAATAAATTTATTTCTACATTGTTTGCAATGTGTAATGGAAAAAATACGTTCATAATATGCTATTATATCCTCTACCATTTAATTCACTAACGGATTAAAATTTCAAATTATTCAAAAAACTGTAAATTTAAAAATTGATGGTAAAAAAAAAAACAAATCCAAGGATTTAAATCATTAAATCGGTGTTAATACTGTTTTTTTTTTCTCTCATTAAAATCTAAAAATGTCAACGTGTACGAAACATATATTATCCTCGATAAATATAATTATCATTAAAATGATAAAAAATTTGTGTGCAGATTTTTTCAACACCAATTGTCTCACGATTTATAATATAAAATAATTCAGCTTAAAGTTAACGAGATTGAAAAATTACGAGCAATAAATGCTATCATTGATACTTCACTAATTAATGAAAAGTAAAAATGATCAAATTTAGATGGATAAAAAAAAGCAAAGGAAAAAGAAAAGGAAATGATAGAATAGGTATAAAATTATTTCAAAGTAAATCTATCATAAATATTTCAATTGTTTTTTTTTTTTTTATTGCAAAACAAAAATAATAAGGTAGGAAAAAAGTGGGAGAAGAGAGGAGAAAGAAGAGTGGGAAGGAAATTTGTGTTAACATAATATGAAAGAATAGGTTGCTAAGCATAAAACATCAATATATGTTAGTTAGCACTGCATGATTTGATTGCATTTAAATATATTTGAGCCAAATTATACACTCTTTAAGAGGTGTACTTTTTTAGTCTAACTTATTCTGTTGTCCATTGATCAAAAAGTAATGAGAAAAGTGAATTAAAATACTTTAAAGATAAAGCATAAAGAAAAATTTTGAAGAGAAATTGGAAAAAATGAATTTATATATTGGCTACAATTTGTGCAGTGTATGATAAAATATAAGCAGGTAAATTAATAAAAAAGGTAAAGATATATTCAAATAACAAAATATAGTGGTAGAAAATAATTAAATTTGAAATATTTAGATATCATATAGTAAATGCTCAAATTTCGACATAATTCAAATATGGTAACAGTGATAATATTGATAAGATCTGTGTAATATATGTTATTGTTAGCTTATAATTTCATACAGTGTCATTTTATTATGATGTAATGATTATTTGCAATTTAAAATGATGCTAAAAAGATTGAAACCTTGGGGGATTTAAAAAATTATGCAATTTGAAATTCAAAATAGATCAACTTATCGTTGTAAGGAAAGACTGATAATAATAACACATAATACTCAAATCCGGTTGGAATACTGAATTTAAATGGTGCTAGAGATTTTGCTATATTCTATCCAGCACTCAAACAAATTCAGGATCCAATAGGTATGTACTTTGTAATTTAAGGACAAGGGAAAGGGAGAGAGGAAGAGGGAGAAGGAGGAAAGAAAAGAGAGAGAGAGAGAGAGAGAGTGAATGCTTCAACCAGTTATTAAAATGTTTAAAAGCAAAGATTTTAAATTATACCATCGCTCATTTAGTCATTACGTGTTTTTGCAAGCAAAATTGCTCTTTCCATCTGTTCCATACATCAAATCGTCTCTTTAAAAAAAAAAAAAGAAACCTGGTGACAATTTAACATTCCATAAATGTGTGTTGTAAAAATGAAGATAGAAACAATCATATCACTTATCATAATCAATTGATTTTTAATTAAATTTGAAATATTATCCTGTAATGAGTGAAATGCTATCAATCTATTCATCTATCTAACATGCAATCCACATTAATTATAAAAGTGATTTATAACTGAAAATGAGGTGTTACCTCATTAAGTTATCAATGAATATGCAGTAAACACTCCAATAATTCATCCGATTCTTCCATATTGAATAAATAGCAATCATTTCAACTTTGCAATCAATATTGGAACAGACATTGATATTATTCCATCTTTTATTATATTATTGTTCATAATTAAAGTAATAAACAATTTTTTATTAGTTAAAAAAAAGGAAAGAAATGGAAAATTATCATGAAATGATATTATATTTATAGTAAGACCGAATAGCTAAGAAATTTATACAGCTGTTTTTATTTCATTGATAAAAGAGCTAATAGATTTCGATGAAAGAAAGAAAAAAAATTTCGGAAATGAAAAATTGGATTTCAAAATTTTTAACAATAAAAAAAGAAAAAATTAACATCAAATCATAAATTATGCAATAAAGAAAAAAAAAACAACATGCTAACTGTTCCATAATTATTGACGAATTATTTTTGAGCAATTATCATTTGCCTACTTTTGGTGATACATGTCTATATTAACAACGATGCCACAGTATCCAGCATTATTATACCTATCATTTCTGATAGCTTCTCCTTTTTCATCATATCATTTAAATAGTATGATACTGTTATCAATGAATAATATATCCACCGTTGATTAGCTAAATTTGTTATTTTGATTCATAGATACAAATATTCGGATTAAAATTTCATACCACAACACATCTACGAAACATAATTAGTGGAGCATAACACATCAACTAAATCCCTAAACTTCATTAAAATAAATTTAAATTTTCGATATTTGGAATCAATAATTTGGATATATTGCCAATGTAATTCCTTTCTCATCAGAGCTGTTTAATTTGTTTGTTAAGATATATTATTCAAAATTTTATGCTGAGATTGCTGGTGAAAAACAACGAGAGGCGGGGGATACGCGGGGGAGAAGAAAGCAGGAAGAGGTGAGAAACAGATAAATGATGCTGATAAATCTTTGAACAGAATTGAACACAATCACTCTTTTATCACAATCAAAAATTTGATTATTTGCTGTAACTTCGAAAATTTCAAGTACAAATTCCTTTTCTTATATGATCAAAATTAATGAATTGTGATAAACTAACAGAAGTTTTAGTAAGGACAAAATGAACAGATTAAAGATCAATGAGGACATACCTGCAGCAAAAATTGTGTTTAGCATTTCCTAATAATTCAAAAGTATATTTAACACAAATTAAAAATTTAATGACTTTGCTAAAAAAATGTTTTGGAAAATTTCACGAAAATAGATATAATTTTTCTAGTAGTAATGCTGTTTAATTGTTTGATAAAAATTTATTATTCAAAATTTTATGCTATCATTTGGGAGAGAGGAAAGGAAGAGGAAAGTAGAGGAAGAGAGGAAGGGAAAAAAACAGTAAGCTTGTGGGATGAATGATGTATGAAACTTGCACAATGAATTTCATAGAATTATCTTGAAAAAATTGAAAATTTTAATTTGAAACAAATTTTCAATCCTTATTTTTCAAATTATAATTTACTTGATAAGTAATACTAAATTTTCACAATTTATATTTATATTTTGCATTTGTATACTTCGCATAATCAATCCATTTTTTCCAATCTCCACACTCAATTACCGCGGGATACGTACGTTGCTAAGGATAATCATTCAAAATACTTCCGAATAATGGCCGGAATTAGCAAAATAACTTTGTCGATCTAAAAAATTTTTCAACTAATAGCGCATTATAACTGAATTATTAAAAAAGAGAAAAAAAGAAGGAAAAAAAAGGCCTGAAAAGATCGTTTTTTATGGCTAAAGAAAATG